>JACMZG010000009.1:227039-254539 GCA_018340805.1 Microvelia longipes
ATTCTGAAAACAATTTCTACTTACATTTCTTAAGTAAGACAAAAGCTATAACACCTATTGACTAAATTTATATTATTTTAACTCCTAGAAATCCTGAGAACAATTTCTACTTAGCATCTCCCTATATGTGAGGCCTGAAAAAAAGCATAATCACACCAAAGAAATATGAATAAGTTTATATATTTATACCAGACAGTGTATACATGTATAAGTATTAACTAGTTGTTTAGGGTAAAGAGCACTTCACTCCCAAGAGAGAAAAAGTTACTTTTTCCCCCTTGGAATGAAAAATGTTTCCTATTAGCCCAATTATATCAATTTTTATGGGGATTGGGTATTCTTGCTAAATTCAAGGGGACCGATCAATTTTGTAAAACTTTCCGGGGGTGGCACGCCAAAATTTTATAAGGGAATCCAACAAACAAAAAATTGATTGCCGTCAAAATCCTCGCTTCGCATCGGGAGTTAAATAGTCATAAACTCCCTCGGCATTGCTCGAGTTAAACACATAAATCCCTCGGCTTCGCTCTCGGAAGTTAATACATTGGTCTCTCCGCTTAAGCCTTAGGAACAACTAACTGCTCAGGAAATAATAAAGCATTATTACTCCTTAGTGCATAAATAACTATTAACTCCAAGGCAATTCCTCGAGAACAATTTTTATTTAGCATTTTCTTAAGTAAAACCTTAGAAGGTAATATTAACTTCTAGTAAATGCCTCTAAAACAATTTATATTTAGCATCTGCGTTTGTTGAAATCTCAGAAACCATTTTACTTACCTCATTTATACTGTAGTATATAGGAAAAGTATTGGTTTGCAAAAAAACCGAAACCGGGATATCACTGTGTTTTAAAGGCCTTTTGAGTGGTTTTTACAAGGTTGTGAGTCTTTTATCATTATAGCTACTTGTGCATTCATGCTAGAGAGTTTAACTCTTGTACAAATATCAGTCTACCGCTTTATGACGTAATTAACATAATATGACGTATTAATCAATAATACTCAGCAAAAATTTTCAAAATTCATAAAAGTGGAAAAATATGCAATCGGATTGAAATTTGGCACGCATGGCTAGTATAAGACTAAATATATATCCCAAGTTTCATCTCATTATCAGCATTATTTATCAATTGACTTGTGCATGTATTTAAAAAAATCAGAAAATGATTCAATTTAGTATAAATTTAGTACAAGTGTAAACCTTTACTTCATAAATAAGTACACTAAGTTTTGTTTCAATTCGACAAGTATATCCATGAATTTTGTTGGATCATTAAAAACTAAGGAGCATTGAGCGTGGTCAGTGCGTTGGTGACTGATGAGAATGATACGGATGCATTTACTGTCTAAGGATGAGCGAACCGAGTCCGAAGACATGTTGCAGTATAAATTGGGTGAATTGTATTTCTGAGGACAAGCGAAGCGAGTCCGAAGCAGGGAGGATAGCGTAGCTAATGATATGTGGTGAGAAAAAATTCCAAGGTAGCCCATATCCGATTATTTTTATTACCATCGTAATATTTATTTCGCTGACGACATTGTTTTAATTTCTTAGGACGACCCAATACACTCCCTACCAAGCTGAAGTAGCACAAGGAAGGCTGGAAAGTTTGCTTAACTTTCAAACTATGGTGACTGACTTAACAGGCCTGCATGTAGCAAATGCTTCTTTACTGGACGAGGGTACAGCAGCAGCTGAAGCATTAGCACTTGCTTTAAGGTAAGAATAATCAGTTTATAACACTTAATCCCTTTGTGCCTTAAGCCTAATTTTTCATATAGAGGACAATAATATCAATTCAGCATCCACACATCTTATTTATAAATATTACATTGTTCAACAATAAGTCGCTTGCACGTTTTAGCGAATCATCTTTAAAAATAATTCGCTAATAAGATGACTCGCTTGGTATAGGATAAGGGACAGAATGTGTCCAAATCCATTTATGATTTTTCGCAATTTTTTGCTGAGACATTACGTGGGTTTAAGACATCACAAAAATAATTTTCGGAATAGCACATCTACAGTGGTAGACTGATTTTCTTACAGTTTTCAACTCTTTAGCATAATATACCTCGGCTAGCACGACAACACACTGTAAAAAATCAAGAGCCTTAAAAACACTGAAAACGGATATCCGGTAACACCCTCAGTTCGATGATTTTGTTTCAAACTTTCTGGCAAATATTATTTTTTTTTTCCTATTATACCTGCGGTATAAATGAGAAACGTAGCAATGAGAAAAGAAGTAAGAAACCTCAAAAACGCTTATTTAAGCGTTATTTGAGCATAAAACACGGAGTGATGTTTATGCTGTAAAAATGAATTAAACTGCGTAGGCTTCAGCATTTGTTGTAATGAATATTTAGGTCTTTCGGTGGTGACCGCGTCAATGTAGATGAAGAATCCGACGTTTAGCATCCAGTCTGGAGGCATCTCCAGGTATGTAGGACATAATGGATAAAAACACAATTGTTATCAAGTCTGAACTGAACATTTCAGTTTTTTAATCTTTTCATATGATGTCCTACATCCTGAAGATGCCTTCCACAGTGGAAGCGAACGTTGGATCTTCATCTGCATTGACGCGGTCACAACCGGAAGACCTAAATTTCATAAAAATTATTTTATAAGTTATAACAAAATTAGTAAAAGCATATACTTAAGCCTCATTGAATTCAAGGAAAAACTAGAAGAAATTTGTTCAATCAACGTGGTTATAATATTAACAAACGTCGCACGTCATTCAGTGCGACGTCATTGCAGGAATCAGTATGCCTAATGTTGACCGCCTGGTCAACATTGAACATTTACTATTTATTCCCTCAATGATGTCAATTACGGACTATAACCTAACACGTCAAAAAAATTCATTCCATTCATAAAAACCTTATAAATCTACCCCCTTATAAACTATCAGCTTGCTAGTATACATTGTGTACTCGAGTTTTCCAGTCACCGGAAATACACGAGTCTTACCGTTTTAAACCGACAAGCTACTATTTTCTTCGTGAACTTAACGGACCAGCGCTTTATGACATTCGGACCAGAATGATGACATTCTGAAGACGTGCGATGTGAGACTTTGTGAAGAATTCCGAGTACTTCGTACCCGTTTTTGCGAATTTCCCTTGGGTGAATGCGCTATTAGGATAGGTGTCGTGGGGGGAGTCGAAAGGTCTGTATTCAAGGCTTTTAAGGCGCTGAATCGAATGAAACCACTCTGAACTCAATTAGACCACTCTAAGTGACCTAAAAGTCGACAACCCATGGTAAATTACTGGACACCAAAATTACGATCGCTGAATAATTAATTTCGAGTAGGGTATTGTTTTCAATGATTTTCGGGGCACAGAAACGAATAAACCCGGTCTGAAGTCGATAAGCCCAATTAAAGTGACTAAAAAGTCGAAACAACTCTGGTCAATCACCGGAAAACCTACCAAATACGGCCTGTAAACAACGTATTATAATGTGGAGTCGTTTTCGATGTTTATGGGCATGTAAGTCGAATGAAAAAGGTCTGGAGTCGATACAAGCACTCAAAGTACTTACAGTCAGAGTACCTGGGTTCGAATTTTGGTAAGGACGATAATTTGATATCGTTTTATTTTCAATATATAAGTTTATAACTAAAAAATAATTTTGGCACGGTGGTCCGCGTGCCAGGCGACTTTTCTTTGAAATGCGTATTTCTGTGCTTAACAATCTATTTCTTGCTTAAGGTCCCGATTTCTGCTTTATATCTTGAGCAGTTGCTCAATTATCATGCACTACTCGTAACCATTTTTTGTACTTTTCAAAGGAAATGCGCTTAAATGTTAAAATGTTAAAGGGTTCGATTCAATTCGCTATTCTCCGCATTTATAATAATAATTTTCTTAGAATCTTATTTCCTCCGGGCTTTCCTGATTTTAGTGCCTTTAGTTTGCCGTTCCCGTGCTTTCCTTTCTTAAAGGGGTGCAAAGGTAAACACTAACCGAACTTTAAACTAGAGCAAGTAATGGCGTGTACTGCCAATTTTAGAGGTATAGTTTTGTGTAGGTATCCAAGAGGATAAGTATACTGATTTTCCTTTTAAAAAAAAAACGAGTTACGAGTAGTGTTCGATAATTAAGTAACTGCTCAAGTTATAAAGAAGAACCCGGAACCTTAAGCTTTTTCTAAACTTAATCTTTACTATTGCAGACAGACGAAGCGTGTGGTCGTTTACGTGGATGAGAACGTTCACCCACAGACACTCAGCGTTGTGGCAACACGAGCCGAATCCCAAGGGATGAGAGTTGTCGTCGGTGACATCACATCCATGGACTACAGTAGTCATGACGTAGCTGCTGTTCTCACTCAGTACCCTGATACACACGGAACTCTGAATGATATCACTGATCTGGTTAATAAGGCTCATCAGCACGGGGTAAGTTAGTAACGTTCACGGGAGTAAACCGCTCAGATCGATCTAATCTGAAGATCGTTTCACGACATGTTGTGATCCCAGTCTGTAGACGAGGTTTGCCGGTGGGCGTGTCTCAATATCGAACTTGCAATGTTGATCAAATTGACTGTTAAAATGTGGGTTACTTAATTTAGGTTTACCAACATTTTTGTCTGTTTCTCTTTTTCTGCCGATGCCACTATTTTTAATGTGTACCGTGGACAAAAGTCGAAGGTGGTGTTTCTTCTTTTAGTAGCGAAAGTTATATCGGAAACCGTGACGTAACAATCAATTCACTGAAGAAATGAAAAAGGGATCATCAGCATAACTCTGTTCACTTTGGTTGTGGTGGTGGTAAAACGGCCGGCATGACACTAACCACTTTAGATCGAACGTTTCACTCTCACAACCATACTATAGATCTGTCACCATGACAACTATCTGTCTGATATTTGTAATGATGGCCCAATCAGATCATCCTAAGTGCTGAATATGATATTTATACATTTTTTGCAGACCCTAGTTGTAACAGCTTGCGACTTACTCAGTCTTTGCTTGGTAATGACGCCAGCAGAGATGGGAGCAGATATAGCAGTGGGATCTACTCAAAGATTTGGTGTGCCACTTGGCTACGGAGGACCACACGCTGGCTTCTTTGCTTGCAAAGAATCTTTAGTTAGGCTTATGCCTGGACGTATGATAGGCGTAACAAGGTTAGTCATTTAGATATTTATTTTAATTAGAAAAATTATTGCTTTTACTCTAAAAGTTGGAAATCGCGATTTTATCAGAATTATCCTTTTTATGATAATGTCTATTAGTGTGTGAGTGTGTGTGTGTGTGTGTGTGTGTGTGTGTGTAAAGTCACCGCTCTTCGGAGGATTAGTCACTAAGTGTCTTCGCTTAAATTCTATCTTCTATAGACGGGAGTTAGCAAAAAAGACCCAAGGATGTAGTCTACTTGTTAAGTGACTTATTATCTCTCTGGTAACTATTACTTATCTCATCAATGTTTCGGTTTAAAGAAAGGAGCTCAACAGAGTAGGTTTAGTCAAACAAAAACTTTTTAAGTACGGGCCTTATTCTATTGCTATGATTTTAATTTTAGAGATACTGACGGGAATTCAGCCTACAGATTAGCACTTCAAACACGAGAACAGCACATTAGAAGGGATAAAGCCACTAGCAATATATGCACTGCGCAGGCGTTATTAGCAAATATAAGTGCTATGTATGCAGTCTACCACGGACCTCAGGGCCTTAAAGATATCGCTAATCGAGTTCATAAATCAACTCTCATACTAAATGCAGGTAATCGGTTTCACAAATCATTTCTCATGCTAAAGGAAGGTAATCGGGTTTATAAATCAATACTCATACTGAATGCAAGTAATAAGGATCATAAATTAACTCACATGCTAAAAGTAGGTAATCGTTTATATATATGTTTGCATAACAAATACAGGCCAATCCTACAAACTACATGAGCAAGAATTTACTGACAACGGTCTACTGACGAAAATACTTAATCGATGGACCAATCAAAGTTTGGAATGTCCATGGCTTAGAATAATACTATATATAGAAGGAGCACTACTGATAACACGAAAGCCGGTTCACTGGTGCAACTAAGTAATGCTGCCACCCTAACAATATACAATTTTCTAAAAAAAAGTTGGCAATACTTCCGGTTGCTGAATTATTATGTTCTATTATTAATTAATGATTGATTATTCATAAAATACTAATATAAATATCAGTGCATTACAATATTTTAAGCATTTTAAATTGTAGTTTAACGTATTTATTAAAATTATATACAAATAGTAGTCCTCGTCAACTAAATGTAGATTCTCGTATTCCGCCACCCTTTTGCCATCTAAGACCAGTTTTATTAAATACTCTGCAGGTGTTTTAAGTTATTATATTTGTTCTTTACGATATTTCTTCATTAATAGATATTTATGACAAATATTTAAAATAATGCTTTGTTGTCAGGTTGGCAGCATTACTTAGTTGCACCAGTCAACCGGCTTTCGTGTTATCAGTGGAATTACATTGTGTTTACGGTCCTGTGCTCCTTCTATATATAGTATTATTCTAAGGTCCATGGTTTGAAATTACACAAAAATAGCTAAACCCATCTGACCTTCAGTTGAATATAGCCCCTAAAGTTATGAAGTTTCTTACAGGTTTAGTCAATGTGTTTTGTTAAGGTTTACAAAAATGCAGAGAAACCGCCTGACCTTAAGTTAAAAGTATCCCCATAAAGTAAAGTTGGTTTCTAACGGGTTGAGTCAATAACTTTTGTTTGGGTCAAGAAGAAAGCGAAAAACCCCATCAGACCTTAAGATAAGAATAACCCCTAAAGTTAAATAGTTTTTTGCGAGTTGAGTTAATGACTTTTGTTAAGGTTTACAAGAAAGTGGAAAAAACCATCTGACCTTAAGTTGAAAATAACCCCAAAAGTTGAGTAGTTTTTGATGAGTTGAGTCAATATCTTTTGTTTAGGTTTACGAGAAAGCGGAAACGTGGTTCACAATCATCAATTTTTCGATACATTAAAAGTAACTCCGAAATTCACCCGAGAGGAAATCCAATCCAGATGTCAAGACAAGAGGATCAACATCAGATATTTCGGAGATGGCGATGTAAGTTTGTAGATATATATATATATATATAATATATATATATATATATATTATATATATATAATATATATATATATATATATATATATATATATACAATTCCTTTATTGTAAGTTTAAAATAAAAATTAAAGAAATAATCGTCACAAATAAGAAAAACCCTATAAGGAGTTTAACAACAATCACCCTTTCTTTATCAATTTCTTTTCAGCGACGGTGGTGCTGCTACGGACTTTGAATTGCAAATACCTTCTATTCTATGAACCTGTTTTATTTTATTATCCTATTTCATCATTTTTGAAATGTCCATCTGCCTGGTTCTAGTTTAGTTTTTAATACCTTTATACATCTATGTTAAAGGTGTTGATGACTACTGTGTTTAACACCTTATTAAAAAATAAATAAATAAAATTCAACCAATAGGGCTATCTTTTTTTATTAAGTGTAATAATATTAGTTTATTGTTAATTCAGGTAGGAGTATCGTTAGATGAAACAGTCAATCAAAGAGATCTAGAAGATGTTCTTTGGATATTTGGTTACACCAATCCTATCGAGCAAGTAAGTATTCTAATAAAAACAAAATATAGTTGCCTAAACCTAAAACTTTGAGCTCACAGTACGAAATAAAATTACTTAACTTATTACTTAAATTAGTTTTGCTTTGAGTTATAATAAAAATCGTAAAGTCCGTAATTGATTTTTTTGATGCTAGAGCTTAAGCAATAACATTACATGAACTTACACTGTAATTCTCAGGTTAAAATAAATAAACAAAACTTTTTTAACAACTTATTTGGTATAAATACAAACAAAAAGAGCTTAAGAAAATGGATATCAAGACTCTTTCATTAAAATTTGAAATTGACAGGTTACAAAATGGACGATTTGTTTAGTTGGCCAATATGCGTAATTTTGGAGCGTGAAATGGAATGTGGCCTATTTGTCTAGTTTATTTTAGATATGTCTTAAATACCCCTTAAAATTGAAATGGCAATACTTTAAACTATCTATGAGGCGCGGTCGAATATCTAAAACGTTGGATCACCAACAAGCTTTTTTTATAATTTTTTTTCAAAATTTTTCAGTAATTAGCCGGATTTGTGATAAATGCAGCCTATTTCCGTAATCTGCACGCTCTTTTGGTTAATCTCAAAGAGTATTTACATTCACTCAACGATTTATTTTTAATCTAACTTGGTACATACATAACTACTGTTAGACGTCAATATTTTGTGTTATATTTTGACATGTCAACATTGACGTCTAACAGTAGTTATGTATGTACCAAGTTAGATTAAAACCAAATCGTTGAGTGAATGTAAATACTCTTTGAGATTAACCAAAAGAGCGTGCAGATTACGGAAATAGGCTTCATTTATCACAAATCCGGCTAATTACTGAAAATTTTGAAAAAAAAGTTATAAAAAAAGTTTGTTGGTGATCCAACGTTCTAGATATTCGACCGCGCCTTATTGGGTAAAATTGATTTATCAGAGTTACTAAAAATAAACTGTTAATAATGTTTTAAAATACCGCCCTTTACAGACAAAAAAGGGCTATCGAAAGTGGCTGAATAGACACAATATTTCAAATAAACAGCTTAATTTTTGAGCTTAAAATACAAAGAGCACCATTTGTCCTGTTTTGGAACTTAAAATTCAACATCACCAACTGTCTAGTTTTGAAACGTAATATAGAATGCGGACAATATGTGTAATTTTGTCGTTTAAAATACAAAATGGACAATTTGTTTGGGGCCGGAGCTCCAATATGGACCACATATGACAGGTTGTACAACATGACCTTTTGCTTATTTTTAGAGCTTATTTTAGCAATTTTTTTAATTTTAGAGGCTAATTTGTCTAGTTCTGCGTCCTCATCTATTACTACTACAAATAGCTTGTTTTGTTTCAGTTAGCGGGTGATTCGTCTATAAGTCAATTTGACTTGAATAACAGCAAGTTGAAAAGGACATCCACATTCCTTACTCATCCAGTTTTCAACTCTCACCATTCCGAATCAAGGATAGTAAGATACATGAAGATGTTAGAGAATAAAGATATTTCTCTGGTCCATAGTATGATACCATTGGTGAGTTCAGGTTAAAATAGTAATAGAGTAGTCATTTTTACTTTTCCTCATTTATACCGTAGGCATATAGGAATAGTTATTTATGCAACAAGGGATGAAAGTAAGTTTTACTGATCAAGTTAAAGTTTCGTCCTAAGGCAAGGAGGAAACTTCATTAGCTCACGAGGCCGGTAGGCCGAGAGAGATAAACTAGTTAGCTCCCAAGGCTTGCCGAGGGAGTTAACTAACATTTTGGCTCCCGAGGCTTGACGAGGGAGATAATACGAGAGCTGAAAACTTTCATCCCTTGTTGCATATTAAATTTTATCTACAATTAGAGAACTAATACTAACAACTATTAATATATTCTTCAGCTCCTTAATTGTTATTGTGTTAGTTTATTCTTACCATGTCAATTACTCTGATGAAGAGAGAATAAAGCCACTATCTTCACATTATTTTATTGTAAGCTGTCAATAGAATAATGTGTAATTCTATATTTGTAATTTAAACATTAGCGTGTGTATATTGTATATTCTACCCGTAGTACCAACATAACACCGAAAAAAATCCTAAAAATTTTCTAAAATTCCTAAACATTTTACTAAAAAATTCTGTCAAGTTAGCTTCACTTTTCCTCCCTGGGGAGTAAAAGTACAATTACAGTGTGAGGTAACAAGACTGTATGTAGAACTTACAATACAAGGAGTATATAAAAATATTTTGTTTGCAACAAATTCCGAAACCGGGAATTAACCTGAATGTTTCGGCGTTTTTAAGATCTCCTTGTAACAATAGATCTCCCAACTCAAACTGGTCGCAGGGTGTGAGGGTGATGTCTAGATCTAAGAATACTTCGGTCTTACTTAGTCAACTTAAAATGGTGCTTATACATACTTAAACTTAGTTTAACAAAGGCACCAGGTTCTTTTCTCGCCTACCAATTAAGTAATAGACCAAGAGCACAGGAGTATTTTGTTAATAAAAAGTGTAATGGCTGGAACCGGTCTTAATTTTTCGTAAATACCTTCCTGAACAAGGAACTGCAATTCTTCCGACTCGTATCGGATGGGTGTCCCAGGCAGAACGCACTTTAGGGGTCAAAGGTTCTGCCTGGGACACCCATCCGTTACGAGTCGGCAGAATTGCAGATCCTTGTTCAGGAAGGTATTTACGAAAAATTGAGACCGGTTCCAGCCATTATACTTTTTATTAACAAAACACCCCTGGGCTCTTGGTCTATAAGGAGATGAGAACCAACCCCAAGCATCTAAAGAATAGTGAAAAGGTTCGAAAACTCAATTTAAATTATATAAACCACACAAATGCCAAATTACCAATAACTTAAAACAGATCTTTAATTTGGATAAAATACGACGATTTTAGAGAATAAGTTAATTAAAAAACCAATCAATAATCATATGGCTAACTATTATGTATTCATATAGCTAAATACTTTAAATTATGTATTTGTAATTGGAGGTAATTAGTAAAGGTGAAACTGCATGTGTTAGGTCGTTTATACTTAAGGTCTGGCATAACATTGTAAGCCATCCCGACATATCATGCCTAGGGTGTCCCATACTTAATCCTCATCCGAGACTAGGACCTGAAGAACAACAGAATAGAAAGAAATAGTAGTAGTAATACGAGAAGTAGTAGTAATATGGGGGGAGGGATAGTAACTACCAGGCAAGTAGGGCATGTTGTTGGGCCCTTTTTGCCAGCTCCCTAAGATAGTGTTCTACTCCTTTTAATTTCAAGTGTAGGTATATTTCATCTAATCTAGACAGACGTGAATTTCTATGGTTCCTCTCATGATTTTTCAAGCAATTCATACATATTTTCACTAAATCATAAAGTCTAGTGAAAACTAGGAACAACACGTGCCCTCGCTGTTAAACCAAACCACCATACACTTTAAACTACAAGGCAGACGCACTATAGTATTATAATGAATCTACTATGAGGGTCCTAAATTTTGCCTATACCCAGTTTCATTTAGGGTAAGGGGTCTTTAAGGAGTACCTGACAACGCACAGGCTCGAGACCACCGGCTGAAGGACGAGTTACGCAGAATTTTTATCCCTCTTATAAAAATCCCAGAGGCCCATGCTGGGATTGAAAGCATGACTAAATAAACTCGGAAGTTTAAAGTCCATTCATCCTGTGTATTGACCGCCTACCTTAACCTCTACACCACGGGTGACTCCTGAAAGGAATAGAATCTAACGACAATTAGAAAAACGGAAGACATGAAAATAAATAAGGAAGTAAATTATAAGTCAGAAAAGTAAAAAAAGAAGATGCCCTTCCATGAAGAGTATGCTATCAGATTTTAGAAATACAAATACAAGAAACTGATTATAATAAAACTTGCTACTATTCCTGGGCCTCCAGGACTTCAAACAACTTAAGAAAATTTAGGTCTTCCGGTGGTGACCTCGTCAATGTAGATGTAGAATCCGACGTTTCGCTAAAGCATTCCATGATGTCCTACATGTCCTGATGATGCCTCCACTGTGGAAGACCAGTATATCCGACGTTTCGCTAAAGCATTCCATGATGTCCTACATGTCCCTGATGATGCCTCCCACAGTGGAAGACCAGTATATCCGACGTTTCGCTAAAGCATTCCATGATGTCCTACATGTCCCTGATGATGCCTCCCACAGTGGAAGCGAAACGTCGGATTCTTCATCTACATTGACGAGGTCACCACTGGAAGACCTAAATCCTCATGTCAATAACCGCGGAAGCCTACGCAGTTTATTAACTATAGAAAAGTCTAAGAAATTACAAATAATTAAATAAAACTTATCGCTTAGACAGACCACGGCCATGCAGCCGGGCGGGCCTAAAAAGACAACCGCTGAAACCTCCTGGCTACAAGTACAAAAAACAATGTTGCCAACCTAAACACTTATAATTATTTAAATAAATAAAAACTCAAAGCTAAAATAACAAACTAACAACACAATTAATGAAAATAATAAATAGAGAAATTATTTAAATAAACTGAAAATGTAAAATAGAATAAGTAAATATTTTTTTAAAAATTTTAAATAAAATCATGAACATTTCCCCGCTAAAATTCAAACTAAAAATTAACATTACGTCCTAAGTAGATTGTGTGTTATTGTGTGATCATCGTAGATCTTAGCGTATTTATGCGCTAAACCGGGATGTCACCGGAATTATTAGTTTCAGGTGTTTTTAAGATCTCCTGAGTGCTTTTTACAGAGTTTTCTGTCCGTATGTGTGTGTATCTGTTATCATCGTAGCTCCCAGTGTATTTATGCTAGACAGTTGAAACTTTGTACAAAAATCAATCTATATATATATATATATATATATATATATATATATATATATATATATATATATATATATATATTATATGCAAGGATCTTGAATAAAGGGGATGACGCATTAAGGAACTTTTCTGACCCCATGGAAGTTGTATGAGATAGAGAATTAGAAGCAAACTTACTCCTTCCCTTTGATTATAATGAAAAAAGCGCCAAACGAAGGTTATGTAGTAAGGTTGTCGAGTTTGCTTCTCAACTTTCTTCTGTGCTTCTCGTGATTGTTACATTTGTGGTGCTTGTTAAGTCATTTGTGCTTATATAATTTTAAATTTTGGAATATACTTTGCCTCTTCAGTGTGTGATAATTTAAGCGTGTTTTGTTATAATTTTCTCAAGCAATAAACAATGGAAACCATTGTGACGTAAGTTTGCCTCTAAATTTTAAGACCTGCGCTGTTTTAAGAATTGTCAGCATGCGCAGTTTGTACCAAGCATGTGCAGTTGGTTTTTGACGTGTGTTTCGTGTTGACTTCTCTCTATTTTCTGGTTTTCGATGGGGTCACTTGTTTGTATGGCAAATCGACTTAGTGCGTCATCCCCTTTATTCAAGATCCTTGATATATAGTGTGGAGGCCAAGCCCTCCTAAGATTTTTACCTAGAATCGCCTATGCAAAATAAGTTTATTATTTTATATTACATACCGGATTTGATGCTCTTCTTACTCCTTCCTTGTGAAAATTCGCTAAAAATCTGTACCTGGCAAATCCTGAAAACACAATCTCAGACAATCCTTTCTCTAATATTATTTGTATTTTTGTTTAGACCATACATGGGACTTAACAATTTGATGAATCCTATAGGTAGTTAAAAAAGGCTATTTCTATTTTGAAGTCTTAAATACAAAAACGAAACAGTTTAATTTGACCTGACTTTAAAAACAAATAACTTGCAACCGCTAAATTAAGTAGAAGGGACCTTAGAACAGTAACTGGACTCTGACTGGTCACTGTCACCTCCGAAAACATCTCCATACCATTGGTATCTTTAAAGATAACCCAGTGTGTAGGCTTTGTGAATCGGAAACCGAAACTGCCTCTCACATACTTCTGAGATGTGAAGCCGTAGCCTTTCAAAGGTTCTCCAACTTTGGTAGCAGCACTTTCACTAAGTTTGACTCTCTCTACCAATGAATCACTAGTCAAAAAAATCCTAGACCTAGTCCAGGGAAAAGGATTATTCTGACCTGGACCAATTGAGGGGATTGTACAATAGACTTCCAGTCGCAGTGCAAATGGGGTCTATCCTCGACTCCAACCCCAATCTTTAATAATAATAATAAAACCGCTAAATTTCCAAGATATTTGACTTGTTATTAAGTTAAACCCCATCCTCCTATCCACCTCAAGTAAATCAAATTAGATATTTGCAATTTCTTTATCATCAATTTTTGGAAATGTTTAATTTTGCAGGGTTCGTGCACAATGAAACTTAATAGTACAACAGAAATGATGCCTTGTTCGATGAGAGAATTTACCGAATTGCATCCGTTTGTACCAATTGATCAGGCTCAAGGATACAAACAGTTGCTGGACGAATTACACCAAGATTTGTGTAAAATCACTGGATACGATTCTATTTCATTCCAGCCAAATAGGTAAGGACAAAGAATATAGTATGTGTAGAATGAAGGATGATATACGAGTACTTTAGACAGAAGGTGGGTGTGAACTCGTTGCTGGCATCTAGCGACAGCTCTGAAACTAACTCTTTTTACCATAAAACTCTCTCTTACCATTTTTTCCATGTTAGTAATATGAAATTATCTTGTTCTTTATTATCATTTTAACGACACGGTATCTATTTTAAATTGGTCATTATTATATAAAGCAACTATTTGGATATTAAGGCCCGTCTACAATCTTAAGTTAAGTTAGGAAGAATCGAAGAAGTGAAGAATTCCTCAGGAAGAATCGAAGAAGTGAAGAATTTTTCACTTAGAACAAACTATTTTGAAATTCCCCGCTCTTTAGACTTAAGAGATCCGTAACACGTCTACAACCTCTGAGTTGTTAAGTCAAGTTTTAAAGTTACAATTACACATATAGCTGTATTTAGACTACTTTTCTTCCTACCGTCTACACACATTTTATTTATTTATTTATTGTAACAACGAGCAGAGCTCAATAACAATTTTAATACAATTTAAATAAACATAAACTACTAATAAACTACTTTTATTTCTACCGTCAACACACATTTTATTTATTTATATATGGTAACAACGAGCAGAGCTCAATAACAATTTTAATACAATTTAAATAACCATTGCTTTTTCAATGATCTTTCCTTCCATTTTTTAAAGACTTTTTGCAAATATTTTTTTAATTTACTCCTAAAATCGACCGTGTTTTATTTATTTTAATTAATAAATAAAATAAAATGGATGAGGTAATTGTTGGGAGCGTTATTTTCCTTATCTCTAGTATGTCTACAGACGTAGGAACCTCATCCATTTCAAAAACTATATAATTCAAAAATAAAAAGAAAAATATATATTATATAAAAAAATATTCAAACAAACAAAACAATCACATATTCAAATAATCACATATTCAAACAACAACAATCAAAACAATCACATCACATCGTTTACAAAATATTGTAATCATTCAAAAACAGATAACGTAGTACATTCTTCTTTAAGTAACTTATAAAAAACCATTCTTATGGTTTTCTTAAGTCAAAAGAGCGGGAAAAAGAATTATTTAAGAAGAAAAAGAGATTTTGAAAAATTCTTCACTTCTTCAATTCTTCCTAACTTAACTTAAGATTGTAGACGGGCCTTTAGAATAATACTATATATAGAAGGATCACTACTGATAACACGAAAGCCGGTTCACTGGTGCACCTAAGTAATGCTGCCACCCTTACAATATACAATTTTCTAAAAAAAAGTTGGCAATACTTCTAGTTGCTGAATTATTATGTTCTATTATTAATTAATGATTGATTATTCATAAAATACTAATATAAATATCGGTGCATTACAATATTTTAAGCATTTTAAATTGTAGTTTAACGTATTTATTAAAATTATATATAAAAAGTAGTCCTCATCAACTAAATGTAGATTTTTGTATTCTGCCACCCTTTTGCCATCTAAGACCAGTTTTATTAAATACTCAGCAGGTGTTTTAAGTTATTATATTTGTTCTTTCCGATCTTTCTTCATTAATAGACATTTATGACACATATTTAAAATAATGTTTTGTTGTCAAGTTGGCAGCATTACTTAGGTGCACCAGTCAACCGGCTTTCGTGTTATCAGTGGAATTACATTGTGTTTACAGTCCTGTGCTCCTTCTATATATACTATTATTATAAGATTTGGATTAAAATAAACTAATAACAAGTCTCTTCACAATAACTGTTTTAATTATAAAACAATAGCCGACTTTCGACCACTTCTGGCCATCCTCAGTCATGCTAAATTGAGTGCCGAGTTATATATATTCCTTCAAAGGCCTAGTCCGCAAAGGCCTAGGAGTGCGTCCTAGGCCTTTGAAGGACTGTATATAACTCGGCACTCAATTTAGCATGACTGAGGATTGCCAAAAGTAGTCAAAAGTTGGCTCTTGTTTTATAATTAAAACAGTTATTGTGAAGAGACTTATTATCAGTTTATGTATATACTACTTCACATTGCAGCAATCTATAATTATGACTATTTGGATTAATCAGTTTTGTACCTGATTTAGTTTGCTAAAAACAATATGGCTGGCGCATTCTAGTAGTGACATAGTGAAACTACCAAATTACACACTAGCGCTCCTGTTGATTGACTACAGAATTAACAATTTTCTTGTCCAAAATAATAAATCCCACGACCGTCTTTCTTTATCTATTTATTTGGGCAATGTATGATGTTTTTAGTCGGAGCGTTAAAAACCGAGCTTGTTGGCACGAGTGAGAGACATGAGTACCAACACAAAGCCACAAAAAGATCGAAATTCGAATACACGTAACCCGCGAAAATTCAAATTCGTGCCTCGGGAGTAAACTTGTTGGTTCCCTGGGCTCCGCTTCAGGAACCATCCTTACAAACCCCTCGGCTATGCCTCTGGTTAAAACATAATGGTTCCCTCGGTTACGCCTCTGGGTTTAAACATAATGGTTCCCTCGGCTACGCCTCTGGGTTTAAACATAATGGTTCCCTCGGCTTGCGTCTCAGGACACAACAAAAAACCGGGGCGTAATGACTCTCTTTCCTTCCTTGGTAAGTAAATAGCTATTTTACACTTCAACATACCTTGACACACGGTATGCGCTACTATGTCCAATCCCATGGCGGTCCCAAAATGAAACCTTGTGGACATTTTACTAACAGTTTAAGCTCTTTTTAGGAAGTTTTTTGAGATATTAGCATTTTTATTTTATATTTGCTCATAATAAAAACTTGTAACTAATTATCCAAAAGTATATAGAGTAGAATCTATTTGAAAGGGCCAAGTTTAAGCTTTAAAACGCCATCAAAATAAAATCATATCCTATGCAGAATTTTAGGTACAGTCATTTTTCTAGTCAAGGAAATGTTGAAAAATCAATTTATTGGAAAATTCACCACCCTACTGCGGCAATATGGCTGCACCAAATGAGCCAAAAATCTAGGTTTTTTCTTTCTTGTATGGTTCCTACCTGTCAGCCAAATTATAATCAAATTGGAGATACCACGTGTTTTTACCCGTGTTGAATTGATAAGGAATCTTCTACAGTTTTACTGGGCATACTTTTTAATCCAAGAGCCCAGGGGTGTTTTGTTAATAAAAAGTGTAATGGCTGGAACCGGTCTCAATTTTTCGTAAATACCTTCCTGAACAAGGGTCTGCTATTCTACCGACTCGTATCGGATGGGTGTCCCAGGCAGAACGCACTTTACAGGTCAAATTTACCACCCAAGTTAATAAAAAGTGTAATGACTGGAACCGGTCTCAATTTTTCGTAAATACCTTCCTGAACAAGGGTCTGCTATTCTACCGACTCGTATCGGATGGGTGTCCAGGCAGAACGCACATTAGGGGTCAAAGTTCTGCCAGGGACACCCATCCGATACGAGTCGGCAGAATTGCAGATCCTTGTTCAGGAAGGTATTTACGAAAAATTAAACCCGTTTCCAGCCATTACACTTTTTTATTAACTTCGGTGGTAAATTTGACATGTAAAGTGCGTTCTGCCTGGGACACCCATCCGATACGAGTCGGCAGAATTGCAGATCCTTGTTCAGGAAGATATTTACGAAAAATTGTGACCGGTCCCAGCCATTACACTTTTTATTAACAAAACACCCTTGGGCTCTTGGTCTATTTAATGTTAAGGAATAATACTATCAGAATTTCAAACTGCTAGTGTGATATTTTGGTTTTGTTTCTAGTGGTGCTCAAGGTGAATATGCTGGATTAAGAGCGATACAATCATATCACGCTCATCGTGGAGATGGCGATACAAGAACAGTCTGTCTCATCCCTGTTTCGGCACATGGTACTAATCCTGCTAGTGCTCAGATGTGTGGAATGCATGTAGTACCTGTACCTGTGAATAGACATGCTGAAATCGATATAAAACAGCTTCAGGAATTGGTAAATTTATGTGTGAAATTCATACAATAGTAGTTATAGCGAATTTCTATTGAAAAAGATTCACAAATAGAAAAGGTCTTATGCCTACGTCAAACTGTGCAAACTTTTGCAGAACTTCATATTATATATATATATATATATATATATATATATATATATATATATATATATTATTATATATATATATATATATTCGTATGTGTACTTCTAGACATATTCTTGTAAACACGCTGTAATAAAAAGGGATAAATATTTTTTAATTAAACTTAGTACAAAAATCAACCTTGTTAGGACACGAACCCTATTAAAAAACCAAATGGTTATGATGCCATTCACACGGTTTGCTGTGTCAGCGCATTATTCAAATCATCGGTATAATTCAAGTTTAGATTAGTTTTTGAGACGCTAAATCGAATTAAACGGGTCCGAAGTCAATACGACCACTCTAAGTAACCAAAGATTCTAATCAACCCTAGTAAATTACGAGACACCAAAGTTCAGGTTAGGGAAAAATAAATTTCGAGTAGTGTGTAGTTTTTGTTGTTTTTTAGGGCACTGAATCGAATAAAACCGGTCTAAAGCCAACATGTTATTGATATATATTTAATAACATAAGGAGTAGCGTCATAACTTGTTATTTATTTTTCGGATTTTTCAAAGGAAATGCACGAAACAATACGAGCACACCCCTTATAATATATATCCCTTAAATTATACTGCTCTGCACAGCATTATTTGCACTAATTTGAAGCTCAGTTTATGCTAATTTTCAGCGCATTTTCTTATTTTTTAAATAATGTAATTAATTGACTAAACCTAAATATTGAGCTCGCGTTAAAAGAATTTATTATTTGTATAAGTGGCACAATCAATTTTTTAAACATTTTTTAATGAGTAATTTAACAATTATTGTTACAAGTATTAGAGCTTAGTTTTAATGGCTTGGAATGGAATTGGATCTTTCAAACCAATAATTGTTTTGACTTATAATGTTTGAGTATTCAGTTTTTTACTTTGTTGGTATAAGTATTATAGTTATAGGGAAGTAGTCTACTTTAAAACAACTGTCTTTGTTATTTATGGTCTAGGTCGAAAAGTACAGCGACAGACTATCATGTATGATGATCACCTACCCCTCAACCTTTGGTGTTTTTGAAGAGACGATACGTGACATTTGCGACCTTGTTCATAAACACGGAGGTCAGGTTTATCTGGACGGTGCCAACATGAACGCTCAAGTAGGCCTATGCTGTCCTGGTCATTACGGATCTGACGTTTCTCATCTCAACTTGCATAAAACGTTTTGTATTCCTCACGGTGGTGGTGGACCTGGTATGGGTCCTATTGCTGTGAAAGAGCACTTAGCTCCGTTCTTGCCAAGTCATCCTGTCGTGGAAACGGGCGGATCCAGTGCGTTTGGTGCTGTCAGTGCCGGTCCGTTCGGATCAGCTGCAATATTACCTATTTCATGGGCGTACATTAAAGTAAGTACTGTCTAAGATTAATAAGTAATTTTCTTTGTTGAGGTCAGAATTAAATCCCTTAAATTCTTATTCCATGACTAAATCCAATTTATTTCGCAGATGATGGGAGCAGAGGGCTTAAGGAAAGCTAGCCAGATGGCTATACTAAACGCTAACTACATGTCTAAGAAGTTAGAAGGGCACTACCCAATCCTCTTTAGGTCCAGAGTGAGCGGCTTAGTGGCTCATGAGTTCATCATAGATACCAGAGATTTTAAAAGAACTGCTAACGTTGAAGCTGTTGATATAGCAAAAAGACTGATGGATTATGGTAAACAAACTTCATTCTTTTTCGAGCAATAAGGCGCGGTCGAATATCCACGGCCTTCTAGATCCCTTTGGGCATCTGATCACCAAGAAACCTTTTTTATCATTGATTCTTATGGGAAATTTTATTTTTGTTGGTGACTGCAAATAATAACAATTTGTACTAATTTTTAATACATTCTAAATTTGAACACAAATCAGGTAGATAACATTGACGTCTAACAGAAGTTATGTATGTACCAAGTTAAATTAAAAATAAATCGTTGAGTGAATGTAAATACTCTTTGAAATTAACCAAAAGAACGTGCAGATTAATGAAATAATGATAACTTGAACCTATTACCAATAATAAGTGAAATATTTAAACGGAACTAAAGTAAACAAACAGTCCTTTAAAACCACAGTTTTTTCACCCAACTTAAAACACCTGTAACTTTAATAATACGAACTTAAGCTTGATGGCTCGTAGTGAGCGTACAACATTCTAGATTACGGAAATAGGCTTCATTTATCACAAAACCGGCTAATTACTGAAAATTTTAAAAAATACTAACGCACCTCGAAAATTTCCCATAAGAATCAATTATAAAAAAAAGTTTGTTGGTGATCCGATGCTCAAAGGGATCTAGAAGGCCGTGGATATTCGACCGCGCCTTATATGTGTCACCTTTTTCTTCTAAATTTCTAAGAATATAATACCTATTATATTCTTTGAATTTTGATTCTTGAATTATAATTGTTACTTAGAACAAGATGATTTCATAATACTAACTTATAGGTGGCGGAAAGAATGTTTGGTAAGGAGAGTGAATTTTAGAGCAATTGCTAGAGATCAGCACCGAGTTAACCCCCATCTTCTGTCTGACACATACATACATGAATAAACACACACACACTCATATAGACAACTTCGTGAGCGCAACTCAGGAGGTCTTAAAACCACATGAAACGTAGTAGTAGTAGTAGCAATAAAGGTGGGGAAGATCCTAGATCTTAGCAATTATGTCTCTGAGACGCTTTTTGCCAGCCCCAAGAACATCCTCACCTCTTACCTAATAGAATCTCTATTCTCTTTGAACCTGTCTGATTCCTTAATGAACTTCAGAACATCTGCCCATGGGAGTTTCACTAAGTCGTCGTCTAGAAGAGTGGCTGATCCAAATATACTAAACCTCAATCTAGCGTATGCTTCACACGTTCCCAAAAAGTGATCTGTCGTCTCCTCCCCAACTTCACACTTGGGACACATTGGCTCTGCTTTTATTTTCATGGCATGCAAATGTCTCTGAAGCCAGCAATAACCTGTCAAGATACCTACCAGGTATCTTAAGCTCTTCCTCCCCAAACAGAGAGCCCATATACTCATAGCTTTGTTGGCTTTCTTCAACATTTTATTAGCTTGTAAACCACATGAAACATAAAAACGGTTTCCGGTGTATTCCCGATTTCGGATTTTTTTGCTGACACAATACTTTTCCTATATACTTAAATGATAATATAATAATAATGATGCCCGTTTAGGGCCCTGCGGCTCATTAGGAATAAACCCTGCGGGAACCACCTCAGCTTTAGCACCACGTAGTGGTGTAAGTAGCTTTAGTAACCACGTAACTGGTAGCAACCGTTACGCTCAAAGTTTATTCTAAAGTTGGCGTTAATTTATCTAAACAATAATTTTATATAAACTGAGAGCGCAACTTGGGATGCGAACTCCATTATGTAAATTATAATGGGGATAGTAATTTTATCATAATATTTGATAATTCTTCTTTTAGGTTTTCACGCTCCTACTATGTCATGGCCGGTACAAGGAACTTTGATGATCGAACCAACAGAGTCGGAAGATAAAGAAGAATTGGACAGATTTTGCCAAGCTTTGATATGTAAGTTTATATAGTAGTTTACTCAATTACAGTTGACGGATCATCTGTGGTGTAGTGGTTAAGTCGCGGGACTACAATGTCGACTTTAGGATTTCAAGTCCATTGGTTCAAACCTAGCTCGGGCCTCTAAGAAGTTTATGAGCGATAAAAATATTATGTAATACGATCTTTAAAAGATACGTAAATCTGTGGTAATGAAACATGGTTTGCCAATTTTGATATGTAAGTTTATATAGTAGTTTACTCAATTACAGTTGACGGATCATCTGTGGTGTAGTGGTTAAGTCGCGGGACTACAATTTCGATTTTAGGATTTCAAGTCCATTGGTTCAATCCTAGCTCGGGCCTCTAAGAAGTTTATGAGTGATAAAAATATTATGTACTACGACCTTTAAAAGATACGTAAATCTGTGGTAATGGAACATGGTTTGCCAATTTTGATATGTAAGTTTATATAGTAATTTACTCAATTAAAGTTGACGGATCATCTGTGGTGAAGTGGTTAAGTCGCGGGACTACAATGTCGACGTTAGGATTTCAAGTCCATTGGTTCAATCCTAGCTCGGGCCTCTAAGAAGTTTATGAGCGATAAAAATATTATGTACTACGACCTTTAAAAGATACGTAAATCTGTGGTAATGGAACATGGTTTGCCAATTTTGATATGTAAGTTTATATAGTAGTTTACTCAATTAAAGTTGACGGATCATCTGTGGTGAAGTGGTTAAGTCGATGGACTACAATGTCGACTTTAGGATTTCAAGTCCATTGGTTCAATCCTAGCTCGGGCCTCTAAGAAGTTTATGAGCGATAAAAATATTATGTACTACGACCTTTAAAACATACGTAAATCTGTGGTAATGGAACATGGTTTGCCAATTTTGATATGTAAGTTTATATGGTAGTTTACTCAATTAAAGTTGACGGATCATCTGTGGTGAAGTGGTTAAGTCGCGGGACTACAATGTCGACGTTAGGATTTCAAGTCCATTGGTTCAAACCTATTTCGAGCTTCTAAGACTATTATGAGTGATAAAAATATTATGTATTATGACCTTTGGTAGATTCGTAAAGCTGTCGTAATAGGTTTTGTCAAGCCTTGATATATAAATAGTAGTTTACTCACTTACAGTTGACAGATTAACTGTGGTGTAGTGGTTAAGTCGTGGGACTACAATGTCAATTTTAGAATTTCAAGTAGATTGGTTCAATCCTAGCTCGGGCCTTTAAGAATTTTATGAGCGATAAAATTCTTTGTACTGACCTCTGGTAGAAACGTAAAGTTAATAGTCCCGAACCACGTATTTCGAAAGGACCTAAACCTTGGGTGCATTTGCGACTTATTAGATCGTTCAGATCATAATACTCAAGAGTAGAAGGGGGTAGGTGAGATGAAAATTTCCCCCAACAACGTATTGATCAGACTGGTCTCGCGAACGCATTTTAACAGTCTTGTGTTGATCACTTAGTAACATAGAATAATACTATATATAGAAGGAGCACTACTGATAACACGAATGGCGGTTCACTGGTGCACTTAAGTAATGCTGCCACACTAACAATATACAATTTTCTAAAAAAAAGTTGGCAATACTTCCGGTTGCTGAATTATTATGTTCTATTATTAATGAATGATTGATTATTCATAAAATACTAATATAAATATCAATGCATTACAATATTTTAAGCATCTTAAATGTAGTTTAACGTTTTTAATTAAAATTATATTAAAAGTAGTTCTCGTCAACTAAATGTAGATTCTTGTATTCCCCTCCCTTTTGCTATCTAAGACCGATTGAATTTAGTACGTAGCAATGTTTTTAAGTTATTTTATTCGTTACTTAAGATCTTTTTTCATTAGTGGAATATTTATAACACATTTATAAAATAATGTTTTGTTGTTAGGGTGGTACCCCTACTTAAGACAACCAGTCAACCGGCTTTCGTGTTATCATTAGAATTACATTGTTTTTACGGTCCTGTGCTCCTTCTATATTAGTATTATTCTAAGCTTGCTAAGCTATCTTGTATGTATCATATAAAGCCATATCATAAAGCCATGGGCTTTTATATTGCTTTAAGAGGACACGCGAGAAACGAATTTTAAAACAGAATTTAATAGTTAATTTTTTCTTCAAGGGAGTAAAGAATGCTATTATTTCCCTGAGCAGTCAATGGGTCAAAAGTCAAAGGGGCGAAAGTACAAGTGGTAAGACAACTTCAGAGCCGAATCCGAGACATTTATGTGTTTAACTCCCGAGGCAAAGCCAAGGAAGTTATAAATAATTACTACCGAAGCAAAGCCGAGGAATTTATAAATAATTACTACCGAAGCAAAGCCGAGGGAGTTATTACTAATTACTACCGAGGCGAAGCCGAGGGTTATAAATAATTACTACCGAACGAAAGCCGAGGGAGTTATAACTAATTACTACCGAGGCGAAGCCGAGGGAGGTAATTTTTAGGGGAAAAAAAGCTTTTTACTCCCATGCTGCATAAAGATTTTTTCTCCAGACGTTAATGTGATTTAATTATTGTTATATTCTCATTTTCATATGTTTTGTTGTCACTACAATACAATACTGCATTGTAGAGAATCAGGACAATTATCCATTGTAGGATTCTTTAATTTTGACACAATGAGTAACTTAACCAATAACCAATTATTTATTGGTTTCAGGCATACGTAAAGAAATAGCCGAGATCGAGGCCGGTAGAATGGACAAAAGACTCAATCCACTTAAGTGTTCTCCTCATACACAAAGACAAGTTATTTGTGATGACTGGAATAGACCTTATTCAAGAGAACAAGCTGCGTTCCCGGCTGTAAGTCAAACTTAAATCTGATTGATGTTTGGTATTCTCTAATCAGAATTCGTCAATCAAAATAATTCTTTTTGTATTTCCTGTAGCCTACAGGCTGCTAGGCACATCTGCGAATCAAGTCACTTTCTTTTCTATGTCAGAGAGTCCGATACCGCAAGCCTGACTCTCCTGTTACCAGATTACATTAATAATTTAACATCATTTTTAATCAACTATTTAAACTCCATTTAAAAGAAATATTTAAAACTAAGGTTCCCGCAGGAAGGATACTTAAGGTCATAGAGGATATAGTATATATATATATATATATATATATATATATATATATATATATATATATATATATTATATATATATATATATTATATATTATATATATATATATAGTATTACACTGTTAAAATTGGTGTATATCGCCAGTACATTGACCGACCTCTTCAAATTCAGCAATATTTGTTGATAATTTTCTAAATATGTTAAATTTAAACACTTTGGGAAGCTTTAAAACTTGAAATTGGAACTTACAAAATATAGACTCTCAATACGATAGCACACAGTGTATTGTATTTGATACTGTTATTTACATATTCCACAGGTGTTTGTGAAACCGGAAACGAAAATTTGGCCTACAGTTGGACGGATAGATGATATCTATGGTGATAAGCATTTGGTGTGTACCTGCCCCCCTATCCTACCAGACTTTGACTTCTAATCAGTTTCTGAAGAACATTCAACAGGTGGATGCGGTTCTTTGACTGTTTTCGTTTTCAAAAAAAATCAAAGAGATAATATTACTAGAGAGATCCTAGGGGATACATTTGGAACATCAAAAAAGTAACCTTATCACCTTCGACTACTAATATAGTTAAATTAGCCGCGCAAAATTACAGCAACTTATATAGTAGAATGTTTATTATACAAAACACCAACAATGTGTGTTAAGCCACAGCGATTGATTTATCATAACCTTAACTCACTCTTGGAGGAAGTTTTAATGAGGTTACACAGAGACCCTGAGAGCCTTTAAAAGAAGTTTCTAGCTTCTCATTTTATTGAGATAGAGTATGTAATATACCTCTAGTATATATATATATAATATATCCACTTTAGTAATATATCTCTATGCGTCAAGGATATTTAGTCTTATGAACTCATCAAAAGTATTAAACCCTTGATGGTAAAGCTTATTACAATAGTTATTTATGCACCAAAGGAGTAAAGAATGCTATAATTTCCCTGAACAATTAGTTGGTTTCTAAGGTGAGAGCCAAGCCGAGGGTTTTATACATTTAACTTCTGAGGCGAAACAGAGAATTTTATATATTTAACTCCTTAGGCGAAGCCGAGGGTTTTTAGGTTTTTAACACCCGAGGCAAAGCTGAGGGATTTAAATATTTAACTCCTAAGGAAAGGCCAAGGAAGTTATGACTATTTACTCCCGAGGCGAAACGGAGGAAGGTAATTGCGAGAAGAAAAATAGGATTTTGACTCCTAATGTCAAATGCTTCCAAGGTCTTCTTTTTTGTACAAGATTGTTATCTCCAGACGTTGACGTCATTTAATTATGTTTATATTTTTATTTTCATACGTTTGTTGCATTTTGTTTTAATTTTCTTTTAGTCAGACCCCCCTAATAAATTTTGGGGGTGCTGCCCACCTCCCAATAAAAATAAAATATTTTTTTTATTGCTCCACCTGAAACGGATTGTGAGCCAATAAACATCTTTCTCGGTCGGGCCAACCTCATACATTTTTGGGGTGCCATCCATGGGAAAGTGTTACGAAAATTGATCCGTCCCCTTTATAAATTCAGACCGTACCACCCCTAAAAATGGATATTATTGCCTCTAACCTTAATAATAGAAAACACATTTTATTCCAAAGAAAGAAAAAGTTAATTTTTAATCCCTTGGGAGTAAACAGCTTCTTTACTCCTTTAAATGTTGTCATAAAAAACTTCGCAATAAACTGCCTGGAGATTAATGATTTGGGTTGGGGTCAAGGATAGACCCCATTTGCACTGCGACTGAAAGTCTATTTTACAATTGAGATAAAGCAATATAAAACATAGCTTTATATTGTGAATAAGTATAATCAAAAATAAAAGTCTATCTATAACTATAAATGTACATAAATGTCTGATACCAATAAAGCTGTTATTTATATTATCCTGTTATATTAACAATATATTTTTAATAAAAAATTTATTGTTTATAACCTTCCTAAAAGTTTCTTTCCTAAAAGAATCATTCCTTCTACGAATAAACAACGAAAAATGCGCTTTGGATGAAATGTTTGTATAAAAGACATTAATTTCACATAAACCCGAAGAATATAATAGGTATAGAATGTTGGAAGGTATTTAAGAGCATGAGACAGAAGGTAGGAGTGAACTCGGTGCTGGCATCTAGTGGCAACTCTGGAACTAACTCTCCTTACCATAATATTCTTCCCAAAGAATATAATAGGTATAGAGTGTCGAAAGGTATATGAGAGTGTCTGACAGAAGGAAGGAGTTAACTCAGTGCTGGTCTCTAGTGGCAACTCTGGAACTAACTCTCCTTACCATAACATTCTTCCCAAAGAATATAATAGGTATAGAGTGTCGGAAGGTATATGAGAGTGTCAGACAGAAGGTGAGGAATAACTAGGTGCTGGCATCTAGTGGCAACTCTAAAACTAACTCTCCTTACCATAACATTCTTCCTAAAGAATATAATAGGTATAGAGTGTCGAAAGGTATATGAGAGTGTCTGACAGAAGGAAGGAGTTAACTCAGTGCTGGTCTCTAGTGGCAACTCTGGAACTACCTTTTCTTACTTTAACATTCTTCTCAAAGAATATAATAGGTATAGAATGTAAGGTTTACGAGAGAATGAGATAAAAGGTAGGGGTTAAC
>JACMZG010000009.1:259539-347039 GCA_018340805.1 Microvelia longipes
AAACCGCAGGCACATTGTCCCATACACTTTGGGTACATTGCCTTAGAAACTTCAGGCACATTGTCTCAGGCACTCTGAGTACACTGCTTCAGAAATTCCAGGTACAATGGCCTGGGCACATTGCACCGAGCACTTTGAGCACCATGCTCCGGAAACCGCAGGCACATTGTCCCATGCACTTTGGGTACATTGCCTTAGAAACTTCAGGCACATTGTCTTAGGCACTCTGAGTACACTGCTTCAGACATTCCAGGTACATTGGCCTGGGCACATTGCACTGGGCACTCTAAGCACAATGCTCCAGGAACTGCAGGCACATTGTCCATTGCACTTTGGGTACATTGCCTTAAAAACCTCTGGCACATTGTCTCAGGCACTTTGGGCACATTACATCTGCTAATCTGTGCACTCTGTCCTGGGCACGACCTACGAGAGGCGATACCAAATTCTTTAAAATATTATTAATCTGTGTTTATGTAACATCAGTAGCTTAATTAATGAGCAATTAAATTTTGTTTCTAATTAAATTATAGCGTCCTTCACAGATTTAAGAGATACGGTTAAAAAAACTAAGCGACAGAACTATAATTTGAGCTCAATACAGTATATATTAAGTCATTAATCCTACAGCATTAAAATATCATTAACTTGTCAGTATTTAATGACAGTAGTTATTATTTTAATATGTTGCACTTCTTTAAGTTCTTTTATTATTATTATTATTATTATTTAGTCACTCTACTTACGACGCTAGGGAAAACTGTACGGTAAACTGGAATGTTAAGCTAATAATCCAATTTTATATAAATAAATGGTTTATTTACACAAAAACTAAGTTACCAATAAAACAAACATAACAAAAATGGTAAAAAAAATAACATGCAAAGTACAATTTTTGAAAATCGGAGAAAATTGTGTAAAAAGGATGGACTCTAAAAAAATAGATCTTCCGCCCATCCTTAATATAGTATATATTATAGGATATATCCTATATTCAGTCATTTATCCTACAGCATTAAACATTATAATATTAAGCATTAAGTTACATAGTTTGAATAATCTATACTATAACTACTAATAAAAGCTCGTACTATCTATTCAGAGTATAATTGATACTAAACGAAATATAAATATAATGACAACATGTCACATTCTTAAACTATAAACAAAGAAATAATAAATATACATCAGTTTTCCCCCTTAAAATTAGTTGCCCTTATCTGGTCTAAATGCCTTTTCCATACCTCTCCTGTCCTATCAATCGTAATCAAATAATGTAACTTTCCTATTCTTTCCTTTATTGTTCCAAATTGCCACTTCTCCTTATTAATGTAATTCCTGGCTAAAACCCTGTCCCCCTCCTTAAATTCTCTTTTAATTGTCCCTCGCTCTTCTATTTCCCCTGATTTTACCTTATCTTTATTTTCAGTTAATAAGCCCAATGTTGTTCGAACATCCCTTCCAAACATGAGACGATACGCCGATAACCCAGTGGAATTAGGAGCTCTGCGATTATACATTAATAAATTTGTTATTTTTTTCAAATGTATCCCCCTTGTCTCCCTCCATTGTTTTCAATGCTCGCTTTACTGTCTGCACGTATCTTTCTGCCTGACCGTTTGTCTGAGGGTGATAAGGAGCCGTAGTTCTCTGATGAATGTCCAAACTTCTTAAAAATTCTTGAAAATGTCTACTCGTAACTGAGGTCCATTGTCCGATACGATTGTTTGTGGCAAGCCGAAAACAGAAAATAATCTTTTTAGCTGTTTCACGCACCAGTCGGTTGTGGTGGTTTTCGTTACAATCACTTCAAGCCATTTGGTGAATGCATCCACCACAATAAAATAAAATGTTCCCTTCGGTGTTTCGGCAAAGTCAATGTGGAGCCGCTGCCATGGTTGAGTTGGTTCTTCCCACACATGATCTTTGGTCCTACCTGGTTCGTTCATAGCTAAACTACAGCGTTTACATTCTTTCACCATTTCCTCAATGTCCCTATCAATATCTCGCCAGTAACAATAACTTCTAGCCAAAGCCTTCATCTTCACCATTCCTATGTGTCCAGCATGAAGTTCTTTTAGGACTGTTCTCTGCAAAGAGTGGGGTACAACAACCCTCATACCTCTAAATATACATCCATCCTCCAATGAAAAATGTTGATTCTGTAATCCTAGGCTCTGTAAATTCTCTCCCTTCTCTAATTTTTTGTAAATTTCCTGTAATGTTCTGTCCAATTTGGTTTCTTCTTTAATTGTGTCTCTTGTAACTGGTAAAACAGAAATTTGGTTCGTTAAAAAAATTGAATTTTTGTCCACCGTATTTTCATTTGTTTTTTCTGTTGGGAACCTTGAAAGGAAATCAGCGTTTCCATGTTCTGTTGTTCTTTTGTATTCTATTCTGTATTTAAAACCTGATAAGAAATGTGCATAATTAAATAACCTCGTCGCAGATATTGCTGGCAGTGCTTTGTTCGGATTGAATATTGAAACTAGTGGTTTATGGTCTGTAACTAGTGTAAAATCCTGACCGTACAGGTAGGGGAAGAATTTCTTTAGACCCCAATATATTGCCGTAGCTTCCTTATCTATTTGGCTATACTTCTCTTCACTTTTAGATAATGATCTGGACGCAAATGCCACTGGCTTTTCTGTTCCATCTTTAAATCGGTGAGATAATACCGCCCCAAGTCCTAGTGGTGATGCATCGGTTGCTAAAATAAGAGGTATTTTTGGGTCGTAATGACTTAAAATTCTGTCACTAACTATTTCTTGTTTTATATCTTGAAAACTTTTTTCGCAGTCATCTGTCCAGTTAAATTTTTGTCCTTTTTTCAAAAGTTTATTTAAAGGGTTTAATTTTGACGCAAGATTTTTGATAAACCGATTATAATAGTTTGCTAACCCTAAAAAGCTTCTTAGTTCATTAACATTTTTAGGTCTTGATGCCTTTGTAATAGCTTCAATTTTGTCCTGTGTTTTGTGAATCCCATTTTTATCTATTACGTGTCCCAAGTACTTAATTTGTGATTTTAAAAATTTACATTTTTCCAAATTTAGTTTAAGATTATAAATTCTTAATCTTTCAAAAACTTTCTTTAATCTGTCCAACGTCTCTTCAAGTGTTTTTCCCTGAATTAAAATATCATCAAAGAAACTCACAACGCCTTCCAGCCCATGCAGCATTTTGTCCATAAGTCTGTTCCATAGGCCCGGAGCTACCTTCACTCCGAACATTAGCCTGTTAACTTTAAAAAGACCCTTGTGAGTACTTAAAGTTTGCATCAAGGCGCTTTCTTCTTCCATTCCTAGATGTAAGTAGGCATTAGAGATATCTAAAGTGCAAAAGTACCGACCACCATTCATCTGGGCTAAAATGTATTCAATGTTTGGTATGGGGTGGTTTTCATCCTTAATGACTCTGTTCAGTGTCACTTTATAGTCGGCACAGACTCTCACACTGCCATTTGGTTTTAATACTGGTACGATCGGTGTGCCCCAATCTGAGTTGTCTACCTTCGAAATGATCCCTTCTTTTTCTAAACGTTCTAATTCAGCTTATTTTATCTTTTAGTGCTAAAGGCACTGGTCGTGCCTTAACAAAAATTGGTGAAGCATCTTCTTTTAACCTGAACTGTCCTTCGAAATTTGGTATTAACCCTATTTTACTTTCAAAAATATCTTTATATTCTCCTAATAATATCTCTACTTTGTTTTCTTGGTTACTTTCTACTGCTTTTATACTCGCCCAGTCTAGTGTTACTTCTCTCATCCAATCTCGTCCAAATATCGCATCAACCTCTTGTTTTATAACGTATAATTTACCGAAAAATTTGGTGTCTTTATATATACATTTAACATAAGCTACTCCCACTGGTTTGATTATTTCTCCCGTGTATGTACGCATTTCTACCTTGGTCTTAAAAATTTTGCCTCCTAAATTTAAATTTTTAAAATTTGTCAGCGATATTGAGCTCAATGCTGCACCTGTGTCAAGTTCCATGTCTACAGTCTTGCCATTAATTTGAACTTTAATCATAAATTTATCTAATGTTTCTGATTTTATAATGTGTGTGTCATATAAACTAATTTCATCGTCTGATGTCCGATCAACCTTATTAGTTCTCCTTGTTGGTGATTTTTGTTTCTTTTGTTCTTCTCTTGATAAACAGACCTTCGCGATATGTCCCCGTTTGTTACAGACAGTACAGACAGACCTGTAAAACTTACAATCGTAGGCTCTATGTTCCGAATCTCCACACCGATAGCATTTACCTATTAGATTTTGAAATGTAGGCTTTTCCAACCTATTCGATTTTCTTGGCGATTTATTAGTAAATCTACTGTTGACATATCTTTTTGAGTTTATTGTACCCTGAACTTGATTATTACTGTACTTAGCTTCAGATTTTATGGTAGAGTCCATCATTAAATTTTCTTCTTTAGCTAATGAACATGTTACGGCGTGGTCTACAATATCCTGAAATGATAAGTTTTCTTTTTCCTGCAATAGCTTAGTTCGTACTTCTGGATCCTTCATGCCTCTGATAAATTGCAATCTTAGGAAAATGTCAGAAATAGTTTTACCACATGTACAGAAAAAATTACAATCAGCAGCTAGTTTCCTAAGCTGTGTTGAAAATTCGATTATTGATTCGTCCTCTTTTTGTGTCCTTGAAATAAACTGATGCTGCCTAGCCCATGTGCTCGGTTTTGGTTCTAGGTAACCTCGTAGTACCTGCACCAAATCATCATATGTTCTGTCTAAAGGTGAGTCTGGTGCCACCAGGTTATAAAGATGCTGGTGCAGCGCGGGGGAAAGAGCATGTAATAACGTATAAACTTTTAACTTACCGTCAGTTATGTCCTTCAAAAGCAAGAATACCTCTAATCGATTTATAAAATTAGTAAACGTTTCATCTTCCTGATAAGGTGTAAAATTAATATTTGATGTCGTAGGGTTATTGTTTTTATGAGGCCTTTTCTTCTTCATGTGTCTACTAGTCCCTTTTGATTTTTTTGAATCTGTGCTAGTAGAGCTACTGTCTGAGTGGACACTAAGTCGTTCTCTTTCTCTGTCTCCTTGTATCGTCTTTAGATTGTTTAATATTGCTGCCCTCAGATGGATAAAGGTAAATTCAACTTAACATGTATAGTTTACTTCCCTCTCTACCTCGCTCTCGTCCACCAATTCGTCAATTTGAGCTTGGACTTTTAAGTATTTGTCCCAGTACTCGTCCAAGTTTCTTGTTCGTACTTCCACATCATACTCTGTAAATTTACTTTTATCCTCCGACTCGTATTTATTTTTAAATTTAGTAATATAAGTTTTTATTACCTGCCGTGATTTCTTGAGTTCCTTTAACATTACCTCCTTCTCAGTCATTCTGTTCGTTTAAATCCTCGTCGCCACTGAATAATAATCTATACTACTACTAACTACTAAATATAATCTATACATAAGGAAATAATAGAGACACGACATCTTAGAATCTGAAATTTAATTATAGCATTATTTAAAGTTTTACCGGTACAAATGAAAAAATAACTGACTAAACCTAAATGTTGAGCTCGTAATAAGAGTATTTATTAAGTCAACAATTCTAAGACATATTTCAGCCAATGTATATTAGCTTTTCGGTTTTTATTTAAATGAACGTTATTCCTTTGTACTTTTAAGGCTCTCCAGCTATAAAGTGGGTAAAATTTACTGAAAGGCATAACTTAAATTTTAGGCTAGATATCAAACATTAAAAGCGGTTCTTATTTTTATAAAACAAAATAGTCTTGATTGAATGTTCAAGGCGATTATTTAGTATCCTGGATAAAATAAAACAATAGTTTTAATAAATAATTTTTTGTTACCAGCAAGAAAAGTCAACTTCGTCACCACCAAAATGAAAATGAGTATCGGTGAAAACATGAGACAGTTCGGTGAAAAGTTTGGTGATGAATCCGTAGTTATTCTCGTTGGACGGATCTATTGGACCGAACTGTCCGTTTGGTTCGGTTCCTGAGTAGCACTTAGCCAGCAAATCTGGTTGACTTAACCCCCAGCTTTGTGTGTGTCCTGAAAATACGACATATCATACGAAAAAAAATATGATAGAGATAATTATGAAAAATATATATAGAGACAATTATTAGTACTTAAGGAGAGGTCCCGGTGGTATAATGGTTAGAACGTGCGTCTGCCACCCAGACCTTCCGGGTTCGATTCCGGTCGGGGCCTCTAGAATTTTCATTAGAAAATATTGTAATGCACCGATATTTATATTAGTATTTTATGAATAATCAATCATTAATTAATAATAGAACATAATAATTCAGCAACTGGAAGTATTGCCAACTTTTTTTTAGAAAATTGTATATTATATATTGCTGCCAAGCATTACTTAGGTGCACCAGTGAACCGGCTTCTATATATATATATATATATATATATATATATATATATATATAATATATATATATACGTTGGACACGTGTTGTTTCTAGTGAAAGCTATAAAAACCTATAGTAAAGCCACGGTTCTTCTGTCTTCTGCGGATTAGACTCATAATGCCTACACTAGGACTTATTAGGAGAACACTATCTTCTGTTTAAGAGAGTTAGCAAAAAGTGTCCAACAACGTGGCCTACTTGCCGGGTGATCTATCACCTCTCTCTAATTATTATCACTAACACTAATACTTAAGGACGACAGTGATTGAACGGAATAAAACAGTTGGAGATCTGGTTGAGTCTTAGGCCCGTATTCAAAGACGTTTTCCTAACATTTTCCTAACATTTTCCTAACTTTTTCCTAACATTTTCCTAACATTCTCCTAACATTTTCTAACTAACTTTTTCCTAACATTTTCCTAACATTCTCCTAACATTTCCTAACATTTTCCTAACATTTTCCTAACTTTTTCCTAACATTTCCTAACATTCTCCTAACACTCACCTTAGGTTAGGTAAGAGAAATGTTTTTAAGCCACGAAATTTAAATGATCGTTCCCGTGTTTTAAAGGTCATTTAGAGGCTTCGCATGATTTTTTTTTTAGTAAGAACCTAAGGTAGTTAAGTCAAAAAGTGATACCATTGTAAGTAACGTAATATATCGCAAAATATCAATGTTATTAACTTATTACCTGGATTTACGACACACTTTGTCATAAACAACAATGCGGCCTCGCTTTGGCGAATGTTAAATATATTAGAAACTTTATTTACATATGTTTTCAGTAAACAGTAGAGTTAATACAAATACAATGTTCAATTATTGTAACAGCTTTCATAAATAAAGCAGTATCAAGCGTTTCAAGTTTGAACGTGGACCAGGTTGTACGTATCCAAAGGTGTCTAAATGAAGACCTGTTAATCAGTGCAACACTGTTTTCATTTTGCTAAATCATTTACACAATTTTGTTTTTCGTATTTTGTCATCAAATTCATTTTTGTTTGTGTAAAATGTTTTTGGTATAATAATGGCTGAATTATTCACACCGGAACAACTGAATTTCCTCTTTGAATTGATAGCCCGCCACAAACAGACCATAGAAAATAAAAAAATCTGATTGTGTTAAAAGAATTTCAGGGTAAACTCCCTAATAGTAAAGTAAGTGGATTAACAGTAACTTATATTATGTAAATTTATGTAGATAGTTATTAATACGACAAAGTGTGTCGTAAATCCAGGTAATAAGTTAATAACATAGATATTTTGCGATATATTACGTTATTTACAATGGTATCACTTTTTGACTTAACTACCTTAGGTTCTTACTAAATAAAATCATGCAAAGCCTCTAAAAGACTTTTAAAACACGATAGGAGAATGTTAGAAGAATGTTAGGAAAATGTTAGGAGAATGTTAGGAGTTAGGAAAATGTTAGGAAAAAGTTAGGAGAATGATGTTAGGAAAATGTTAGGAAAATGTTAGGAAAAAGTTAGGAAAATGTTAGGAAAAAGTTAGGAAAATGTTAGGAAAATGTTAGGAAACGTCTTTGAATACGACCCTTAGTTGTGACAAAATATAGGACGACTCATTGGAGGAACAGACTATTGGAAAGACTATCGAACAGGGTATAGCACAGACAATAGAACACTATAGGTCCATACTATATAATAGAATAGAAAAATCACTAGACTGCTGATTGGACTATAACAAAGTATTAGATCAATAGGGTATTATAGTAAGTCTTATTCTCTTTGTATCATTTGATACTACCGAGTGACATTATGTCGAGCCATCAATGATGACGAATGTCGAATGATGGAACAGTTCCCAGATGTAGCATTGCATTTTGCTTGTTACATTTCCTAGGTGTCTCTCGCACAATTATATCAATTATTCTCTTTGCTATGCTTCAACTATTGGGTCCGTAGCCAATTGTTACAGAGTTAAACTGACACTATTCTTACACCCTGTTACACCCTAAGGTGATATCTACAATTTTAGTATAAATTTAAGCGTCACCAATGATCATTGTACATACCAGGAGTATCGAATTCGGGAATGACTCTGATTCCTCTGACACGAGCGTATTCTATAATCTCACCGATATCCTTCGACGTGTAAATTTTGTACGGACGATACGCTCCTTTGCCACTAAAACATAATTTTTAATGAGGAAAATTGAGTTGTGGAGTTTCAAGTTATTAAATAAAACAGAGTGTCCACTAATGATATGTATTTGACACAGACAGCTTTCAATCTTAACAGATCATCATCAGTGCCTAACTAACAAAGTATCTCCACTAATGATATATATTTGACACAGACAGTTTTCAATCTTAACTGATCATCATCAGTGCCTAACTAACAAAGTATCTCCACTAATGATATTTAATTGACACAGACAGTTTTCAATCTTAACAGATCATCATCGGTGCCTAACTAACAAAGTATCTCCACTAATGATATTTAATTGACACAGAAAGTTTTCAATCTTAACAGATCATCATCGGTGCCTAACTAACAAAGTATCTCCACTAATAATAAATATGACACAGACAGTTTTCAATCTTAACAGATTGAAGCCTAACTAACAAATTATCTCTACTAATGATATATATATCACATAAAATACTCTAAATAAATTAACATACTAGAATAAAAAGCAATACAATAAAATGAAATAAATGCATTATTAAAATAAAACAGGGAAGCCAAATAATACATAGACCAAATAAAAAACAAAGAAACTAAATAAAATAAATATAAAAACATATAAAATATATAAAAATATCTACTGGCGAGCAGCGAAGAAAAGAGTCAGGACCTTTTCAAGAAAAGTTGATATTACCTGTTTTGTTATATATTTTTACTTTGTTTGTTAGACACTGATGATGTTCTGTTAAGATTGAAAGCTGGCTATGTCAAATATTTATCATTAGTGGAGATACTTTGTTAGTTAGGCACTGATGATGATCTGTTAAGATTGAGAGCTGGCTATGTCAAATATATATCATTAGTGGAGATACTTTGTTAGTTAGGTACTGATGATGACCTGTTAAGATTGAGAGCTGGCTATGTCAAATATATATAACTGGAGAGACTCTATTTTATTTTATTCATATAAATGTTAGTTTGAGAAGAAGTTCATGATCGTCAGTGACATCCCAGTGAATGTTGTCTGTACTTTTTATTTGACATGACGTCTAGCATTTACCTTAGTTGAGGAAAAGCTCTGCTCTGATAAGGAAAACTCTGATCATCAGTTACATGCCAGTGAAGTACGTTGTACTTGTTATAAGACATGGCGTCCAGCATATGCTTGATTGTATGTTTGAAGAGGTAGTGCCGAGCCGTGTCGATCATGAGTCCCCTATGCGGGAAACGTGGGTAATCTACGATGCTAACCTCACCTACTGTTAACTGGAAAAATAAGTTGAAATCGGTTAATTTGAAAACAAAGGGACGTAAGTAATTAATTAGTGGAAATATTAGATGGCTTGAAAGAGTCACCCGTGGTGTCGTGGTTAAGGTACGCGGCCAATACACACAATGAATGGACTTTAGTCATGGGTTCAATCCCAGCACGGGCCTCTAGGATTTTTATGAGAGGGATAAAAATTCTACGTACCACGTCCTTCAGAAGTGACGTAAAACCGGTGGTCTCGAGCCTGTGCGTTGTCAGGTAGTCGTTAAAGATCCCTTGAAATGAAACTGGGTATAGGCAAAATTTAGGACCCTCATTGTAGATTCATTATAATACTATAGTGTGTCTGCCTTGTAGTTTAAAGTGTGTGGAGGTTTGGTTTAACAGTGAGAGCACGTGCTGTTCCCAGTTATCACTATACTATAAGAGTCAGTGAAAATATGTATGATTGCTTGAAAAGCATGAGAGGAACCATAGAAATTTACGGCTCTTCTGTCTAGATTAGATGAAATATACCTACACTTGAAATTAAAAGGAGTAGAACACTATCTTAGGGAGCTGGCAAAAAGGGCCCAACAACGTGGCCTACTTGCCTGGTAGTTACTACCACTCCCCTTATATCACTATCACTAGATGGCTTAAAAGAATTATTTGCTTGACTCCTAAGTGGGGATAAAGGAAATAGCTATCCCAACAAAACACTCCGTGAAAAAATGCAGCCAAGTCTTGCGTAAAAGTTATGATATCATAGTTTACGCCAAGTCTATTCATTCGCTGTTTTCATAAATCTTGAGAGATATAGATGTTTATTTTAATATCCGCAACGTATGCGCTCAAATGCCTTACAAAATTTAACAGTAAAGAAACTATATACCCAGATTGCAGACAATAGAGCTTTTTTGTATTGTCCCAAAGAGTATAATAGGTATAGAATGTCGGAAGGTATACCAAAGCGTCTAGCAAGAGGTAGGAGTGAACTCGGTGCTGGTCTCTAGTGGCAGCTCAGAAACCAACTCTTTTTACCATAACATTCTTCCCAAAGAATATAATAGGTATAGAGTGTCGAAAGGTATACAAGAGTGTCAGACAGAAGGTAGGAGTGAACTCAGTGCTGGCATCTAGCGGCAGCTTTGAAACTAACTCTCTTTACTGTAACATTCTTCCCAAAGAATATAATAGGTATAGAGTGTCGAAAGGTATATGAGAGTGTCAGACAGAAGGTGAGGGTGGAACTAGGTGCTGGCATCTAGTGGCAACTCTGGAACTACCTTTTCTTACTTTTCTCAAAGAATATAATAGGTATAGAATGTAAGGTTTACGAGAGAATGAGATGAAAGGTAGGAGAGAACTCCCTCAATGTCCTCTCAATGTATTGAGAAAGGGTATGCCTCCTCTAGTATTATATCTCTATGATATTAAGTATCAGATTGATCCTTGATGATATTAACAAACCTGATGGACGGTTCCATTGAAAAAAGCTGCCTGAGAAAACGATTCTAACCCCTTCATGACTCCCCAGACAGCATTAGCTTGGATTGTGGCTACTGTTGAACCGTGCTGAACACCGATAGTCAGTCTATCTGAAATATACAGTACAGATTGTCACTACGTTAAAGAGTACTGAAGTTCTTTAGGTATTTATTACTATTAAAGATTGGGGTTGGAGTCGAGGATAGACCCCATTTGCACTGCGACTGGAAGTCTATTGTACAATCCCCTCAATTGGTCCAGGTCTGAAGAATCCTTTTCCCCGGACTAGGTCTAGGATCTTTATGACCAGTGATTCATTGGTAGAGTCAAAATTAGTGAGAGTGCTGCTACCAAAGTTGGAGAACCTTTGAAAGGCTAGGGCTTTACATCTAAGGAGTAAGTCAGAGGCAGTTTCAGTTTCCGATTCACGAAGCCTACACACTGGGTTATCTTCAAAGATACCAATGGTATGGAGATGTTTTCGGAGGTGACAGTGACCAGTCAGTAGTCCAGTTACTGTTCTAAGGTCCCTTCTGCCCTTCTCCCCTCTTCTGAGGAGGTCCTCAGTTACTTTGGGACTACCCAGTCCCAAAGTAACTAGTCCTTTTAACATAAGGACCTAGGTAACTTTTACCTACTACCTAACTTCTTTAGGTAGGTCTATTATCAAACTATTGGACGAGAGCTTGATAACGGATGTGTGAACTTTACGATAGTGTCAAGCCCAAGCCATCAACATATTGCCCAATACTTGTCATATAATTGTGTTGGAGTTACATTAAAGGAGTTCCAATAATTTAAGGAATAATAAAGGAGTTCCTGCTTCAAACGACTTTTTTTTAAAGTACAACCTCTGTCCGAAATAATAAATCATCTTTCTTTATCTATATATTCTTTGGGGACAATAATCTTATCCTAATAAGTAATAAGACGATAGGAGTGCATTCTAGTAGTGACATAGTGAAACTACAAAACTACACACCAGCGCTCCTGTTAACTGACTACGGAACTAACCTTTTCTTGTTCAAAATAATAATCCCTAAAACCATCTTTCTTTATCAATATAATATTCGACATGAGATTCTTTAGGCGGGTAATTCTTCACCACGAAAGTAGTAGTAGTAGTAGATTAAAGTAATATATATAAACCAAGTAGGGAAACTCCTATACTGACTCATGTAAAAAAATTTAGACCTGCCCGATCAGCTGATAGTTGGCTCAAAAATAGCCAAAATTAGAATAACTGCGCATAATATAATTATTCTAATAATAATTATTAGAATAAAATAGGTATTTTTATTTAATTTTATTGGCAACCCTGATAACATTAGGTAAGTTTTACTTTTTATCGTGTTTTCGTACTTTAATATGTACGTATTTTAATGATTTCGTATTTAATTCTGTAAAATAATTGTTATAATAATTTAGTTAAAGAAAAAAAGGAACTATAGTAAAGGTAAACCACATGTTTTTATTAAGATTTTGAAGAAAATGCTGACAACAGTGTATTATTTTAAATATAACTTAAAATTACGATTGCTTTTATTATATTCAAAAATATTAGGTTAAATTTGTTAAATTGCTAATTGCAATTAACGTTTGAAGGTGAAAAAACAAGTATCATTTGCAAAAATGTACTAAGTTAGGTACTGCACACGAAAAAAAAGTTTAAATAGCTGCTCGTTTTAAGTAATTTAAACAAACCCAGTATTTAATGATTCGGACTTAAACCACTATAGGATGTGGCAAAATGTATTTCTTACACAAATTATTAACATTTTAAACTAAACTTTTCAAATAAATGCAATAAAAACAAAAATTTGAGTACCGTAAATAGTTGTTTACATTTACTAGGGTAAAACAATATGGCCGCGCCCATAGGAAAATTTGAGCCAACTCCCTGGTGGACAAAATGTGAACTACATGCCAGGTCAGACAGAAATTGCATTTTTTTCCCTGCTTAGTTTATATATTACTTTATATTAGATCAAGGATGTTGAATAAAGGGGATGACGCATTAAGGAACATTTCTGACCCCATGGAAGTTGTATGAGATAGAGAAATAGGAGCAAACTTACCTTCCCTTAGGTTATAATTAAAAAAGGCGTCAAACGCAGGTTATGTAGCTAAGTTGTTATACAATTCTTGGTTGTCGAGTTAGCTTCTCAACTTTCTTCAGTGCTTTCGTTACTGTTACATTTGGTGCTTGTCAAGTCATTTGTGCTTATATTTTACATTTTGGACTCTAGGTAGCTACTTTAGTGAGAGTAATTGAAGTTTTACTGTTTACTTTTCGTAGAGAGTAAGTTAAATGTGTTAGTATTTTGTCTTTTTTAGCCTAGTGAAATGTTTTTGCTAGTTTTCAAGATTCAATTTTGGTTGTAATATTCTTAATTTCTTTAATGTTGTTAATTTTAAGCAATATACAAAAAACAGTTAAAAAGTATGAACTTTTTCAATTTGTTTATAACCTTCGCAAGCAAAACAATGGGAAACCTATTGAGAGTTACGTTTGCCTCTAAATTTTAAGACCTGCGCAGTTATAAGGATCATAAGCATGCGCAGTTTGTACCAAGAATGTGCAGTTGGTTTTTGACACGTGTTTCGAGTTGCATTCTCTATGTTTTGATTTTCGATGGGTCACTTTTTTGAATGGCAATTCGACTTAGTGCATCATCCCCTTTATTCAACATCCTTGTATTAGATATAGTTTATTTCTTCATACTCACAAGATTCGTCCATTTTATCGTGAGGATAGGTTTCGCATTCACCAAACAGTTTGATATTCACTTCATTTAGGACAGGCAGGGATGAGTCGTCAATATTCTCTCGCATATAGATATTCACTTCGTTTAATGGGCCTCGGGACTGTTTCTGGAGTATTATTCGATACCTAAAAGCAAAAGATTTATCAGCGAAATTAAGTTTTTCCCATCTCGAGACTATTTTTGCCTTAGAATAATACTATATATAAAAGGAGCACAGACCGTAAACACAATGTATTCCACTGATAACACGAAAGCCGGTAGACTGGTGCAACTAAGTAATGCTGCCAACCTGACAACAAAATATTATTTTAAATATGTGTTATAAATATCTATTAATGAAGAAAGATCGTAAAGAACAAATATAATAACTTAAAATACCTACTGAGTATTTAATAAAACTGGTCTTAGATGGCAAAAGGTGGCGAAAACAAGAATCTACATTTAGTTGACGAGGACTACTTTTATATATAATTTTAATAAATACGTTAAACTACAATTTAAAATGCTTTAAATATTGTAATGCACCGATATTTATATTAGTGTTTTATGAATTATCAATCATTAATTAATAATAGAACATAATAATTCAGCAACCGGAAGTATTGCCAACTTTTTTTAAAAAAAATTGTATATTGTAAGGGTGGCAGCATTACTTAGTTGCAACAGTGAACCGGCTTTCGTGTTATCAGTAGTGCCCCTTCTATATATAGTATTATTCTAAGATTTTTGCATTTTACGTTTAATGTCAAAACTTTTTCTGTATTCTTTGTACATTTTTTTTAACAAAAAATATTCCTTTATTTCATAAATGTACATACGATAAAATGTTTACAAAAATTTGATTGAAATTAAAACTCAATATAATTGTGCGAGAGACACCTAGAAATGTAACAAGCAAATGCAATGCTACATCTGGGAACTGTTCCATCATTCGACATTCGTCATCATTGATGGCTCGACATAATGTCATGTCCCACTCTGTTTCGTTACGTCTAACTCATCAGGGCGCCGAATGATGGAACATTCCCAGATGTAGCATTGCATTTTGCTTGTTACATTTCCTAGGTGTCTCTCGCACAATTATATTGTTCAACTATTCATGTTTTGCAAAACTCGGTAGTATCAAATGATAGAAATTAAAACTCCCACTGAAGGATGTGAGTCCTGTGCTGTGGGGGTTGATCTGTTCGTATCAAGGAGTCTGAGTGTAGAATATAAGAAGTAGCAGTTTAAAATATTGCTATTTAGTGCTCTGTAGTCTGTAAGTTAAATTAAAAAAAAAATAAAAATAAATAAATAAATGAAAGAAGTTAATACAAATTTTTGATAAAAAAAATGTGGTTTATATTAGTTAAGTATTAATTATTTAGTAATAGTGATTAATTAATAGTAATAGTGATTATTTAGATGAAATATACCGACACTTGAAATTAAAAGGAGTAGAACACTATCTTAGAGAGCTGGCAAAAAGAGCCCAACAACGTGGCCTACTTGCCTGGTAGTTACTACCACTCCCCTTATATCACTATCACTAGATGGCTTAAAAGAATTATTTGCTTGACTCTAATAGGTTAATATAAATCTTTAGGGAAGTCAATTGGTTGGTGTCTTTAATTTTGTTGAAGTGTATTTTGTAAGAAAGTATTTCTTGGTAAGTGTTTTAAAGGATGGTTTGTCGATGTTGTCTCGTATATTTTTTTGGTAGTTGATTGATTAGATTCGTGACTATGTAGTACCATTGTCTCTGTCCTGTAGTTGTCTTTATGTGAGGGGGTTGGTAAGCGTCATGTTCTAATGCTCTAATGCATACATATATATATATATATATATATATATATATATATATATATATATATATATATATATATATATATATATATAATTATATAATATATATATATATATATATATATAATATATATATAATATATATATATCTAAAGTGTAAGCCAAAGAAACCAGTATATGATAAGAATTTTATAAAGTATACAATTATTATCATTAGATAAATTAAATAATTATTTTTTGAGGTAGTACGTAATTGAGCACTTTATTGGACCGTTTTTAGGATGAGAAGCCAATCATTATTGTTATAGGAGGTTATTTAGTACTTTTCACCTCCGAGGACAATAATGAATGTAAAAAAACTCCTAGGACGTAAAAGTAATTCATATATTGCCGGCATTACTGTAATGTAGCGTGTTCAAAAAACAATCTGTGTTAAACCTTCATGAGTTTTCTTTAAAAACGTTCATTTTGTTTCTGTTTTTGTTCGTAGACTAATTTTTTTTTTTCGTTTTTAAAAGGTGTTCTAATTGACAATTTTCGTGTGTTTATTTGTAAAGCTTTTACATTTTTGAGTAAAAGTGTGAAGCTATGGATGAATTTAATGACGACGATAATATGGAGTTAATGGGACGTTTGTTTTTTTTTTTTCAATTAAGTATATAGCGCAGTTTAATGAGTGCTATTTTTTGATTTTTTTTTTAATGAGTGCTTTATTTAATGAGTGCTACCTCAAAAAAATAGTGTATGCCATCCGGCTGAGAATGTCTTTATGTCTTGGCAATTTTTCCCGACTCGCTTCGCTCGTCGGTAAATCTAATTGCCGTGACATAAAGACACACTTCTCAGCCTTATGGCATAAATAACTATTATTATATAATTTACAATTTGTATAATTGAAAGATTATTTGAAAGATGTTTGATGGGTGGCCGAAGGCCGCTTGTTTTATTTATAAAGTGATATGTGATAATAATACCTCATAACTGAGTCTGTGATGAGAGGACATTTTTCTCCGGCAGCCTGAAAAAAATATAATTCAGAGGAATGGAAACATAAAATTGTGCTTATGAGGTCATGGAGGGGGTAGGGGATGGATTTTCTGAAAGGGGAGACACTGATCAAGAATATACAGGGTGTTTCATATAAAGTGTCCACCAGAAAAGGAGGTGATAGTACTCCTCAAAAGGAACAAAAAATATCCTATAATATAAACCCCGATCTCCAACCGTTTTCCCACAAGGTCAAATTTAATATTTCAAAAAAATATTTGACCTCACATCATAAAATTGTTAATAGGGATTTAAATATTCAAGCAAGAAAGGCAAAATTGGTATCATTAGAAAGCTGAGTAAATTTCCTAAAGGACTAACTACTAACTATGTCAAATATTTTGGAACTACTGCCCAAAATTTTGCATGAAACATGATTTTTTTAAAAAATGAATTTTATGGAATTTTTGTAGTAGGGCATTAGAGGAAGTAAGAGATGAGCAAAAGTTCAGCCAAGAACGGAAAAAACTTCTCTTATGACTGCCCTTTAAGAAAATGTAAATATTTTTATACATTCAATGTTCAAAATTTTTAGCCATTCTTCCTAGAAGTTGGAAAAAATGATATTTTCTTGGCATTTTTGCATATGTCTACAATGTTAATTACATGGTACATAAAATAATTAAAAATCTCTAAAGCAAGAGAAAAGAGTGGTTTTAGAGAAAAATGTGTAAGAATAAAATAGGTTTATTTTACCTTCTAGAGTCTAAAAATCGTATTATTAAATTATTTTCGAAAATAAAATATTTTGTTAAAATAACACATTATTTTCACTTTTATACGACAAAATTTATCAGTTTTTGCAACCTTCCTTTAATGCCCTACTACAAAAATTCCATAAAATTCATTTTTAAAAAATCATGTTTCATGCAAAATTTGGGCAGTAGTTCCAAAATATTTGACATAGTTAATAGTTAGTCCTTTAGGAAATTTACTCAGCTTTCTAACGATACCAATTTTGCCTTTCTTGCTTGAATATTTAAATCCCTATTAACAATTTTATGATGTGAGGTATAACAAATATGTTTTTGAAATATTAAATTTGACCTTGTGGGAAAACGGTTGGAGATCAGGGTTTATATTATAGAGCATTTTTTGTTCCTTTTGAGGAATACTATCACCTCCTTTCTGTATATATATATATATTATATATATATATATATATATAATATATATATATATATATATATATATATATATATATATATATATAATATAATATTTATGATTTTTATGGAACATTTCTGACCCCATGGAAGTTGAATGAGATTGAGAAATAGGAGCAAACTTACTTTCCTCTTGGTTATAATGAAAAAAGGCGCCAAACGCAGGTTACGTAGCAAGGTTGTTGAGTTTGCTTCTCAACTTTCTTCTGTGTTTCTCGTGATTGTTACATTTGTGGTGCTTGTTAAGTCATTTGTCCTTATTTTATTTTAAATTTTGGACTATATTTTGCTACTTGAGTGAGTGATAGTTTAAGCGTATTTTATTATAACCTTCTCAAGAAATAAACAATGGGAAACCATTAAGAGGTAAATTTGCCTTTAAAATTTAAGACCTGCGCTGTTATAAGAATTGTAAGCATGCGTAGTTTGTCCAAGCATGTGCAGTTGGTTTTTGACGTGTGTTTCGTGTTGAATTCTCTCTGTTTTTAGCGAATTTCCTTTGGGAAAAAATTCGCTAATGGGATAGGCGTCATGGCGGAATTTGAACCTCGGACCACGACACAAATCCGTTTCAGAGGTCCCTAATGACGAAAAAAAATTTTCGCGAGACTTTATAATATATATATATATATATATATATATATATAATATATATATATATATATATATATTATATATATATATATATATATATACACTTTCTTGTAAACACTCTATCTTTCGAACGGATTAATATTTTTAACCAACTTGGTACAAAAATCAACCTTTGGTAGGACACGAACCCTATTGAAAACCAGGTTTTTGTGACGTCATTAACCTGGTTTGCTGAGTCAGCGAAATTTTCAAAAAATCAGCAAAATTCAGGGTTAATATTTTTGCCGCGAAAAAGGTCAATATTTATGTTTTTTGAGACGCTGAATCGAATGAAACCGGTCCGAAGTCGATACGACCACTCTAAGTGACCTAAATATCGAAAAAACCATTGTAAATTACCGAAAACCAAAATTTAGGTCGATAAAAAATAAATTTCGAGTAGGGTGTCGTTTTTCTATGTAATTTGGGCGCTGAATCGAATGAAACCGGTCCGAAGACGATACGACCACTCTAAGTTACCAAAAAGTCGAAAAAACCACAAAAAATATAGAAAACCAACATTACAGTCGTTGAAAATTAAATTTCGAGTAGGGTGTCGTTTTCAATGTTTTTGGCCTCTGAGTTGAATGCAGTGGTCCGGAGTCAATACGACCACTCAAACTCAGGGTACCTGGGTTCACATCCTAGGAAGGGTCGATAATTTTAACGTTTTTTTTTACTAAATATAAGTTTACAACTAGAAAATAATTCTGGCGCGGTGGTCCGCATGTCGGGCGAATTTCCTTTGGATGCGTGTTTCCGTGCTTTTTACATTATATAAGTTTACAACTAGTAAATAAATAATTCCGGCGCGGTGGTCCGCTGTCGGGCGAATTTCATTTAGAATGCGTGTTTCCGTGCTAAACAACCCATTTTCTTATGCAAGAACCATGCCCATTGCGTGGTTCCGGTTCATGCTTTAGAACCTAAGCAGTTACTCAATTGTCAAGCACTGCTCGTAACTCATTTTCTGTTGTTTCCAAAGGAAATGCGCTAAAACCTTTAAAGATAACTGACTAAGCTAAAGATAAGTAACTAATCTTTAAACTAGTGCAAATATTAGTGCGTACTTCTAATTTTAGAGGCATAGTTTTGTACAACAACTGGATGATTATGCGCATTTCCTTTGGAAAATACAGACAAAATGAGTTACGAGCAGTGCTTGACAATTGAGTAACTGCTTAGGTTCTAAAGCATGAACCGGAACCACGCAATGGGCATGGTTCATTCATAAGCAAGAAATGGGTTGTTTAGCACGGAAACACGCATTCTAAATGAAATTCGCCCGACAGCGGACCACCGCGCCGGAATTATTTATTTACTAGTTGTAAACTTATATAATGTAAAAAGCACGGAAACACGCATCCAAAGGAAATTCGCCCGACATGCGGACCACCGCGCCAGAATTTTTTGGTTTTCGATGGGGTCACTTTTTTGTATGGCAAATGGACTTAGTGCGTCATCCCCTTTATTCAAGATTATTGATTAAAATGAAATTATAGATAGATATACTATTTAATGTTTTGTTCATAAACGTTAAGCTGTATCGAGCGTGGTCAGTTCCTGGATGGGTGATTGCTGGGAATAAAAACTAATGTATTTACTATCCAATGACGAGAAATGTGAGTCCCGAAGCGAGCAGAATGAGCGTAGCGAATCAGATCTGCCGAGGAGAAATTTCGAGGCACCCCGTACCTGATTAGTTTTTATCAGTTTAAAATATTAATTGGGTTTAATAGATAAAAATTGACGTTTAACGCGATAAAGCGAAATGTTGATTTTATTGCAGATCCTTGAAACATAAAATATAGATAAGAATAAATTTGGACAGTATCTGCAACATGCCGTCTCGAAATTTATTTTCAAAGCGTGAGGTAGGTTTATGAGTTTTAGGGAATGTAGTAATAATAATGCCCGTCATAGGGCCTTTTGGCCCTTCAGGGTATTCGCCCTGCGGGAACCACCTCGGGTGGGTCACATATACTATGCTCAAAGTAAAGCTAAAGTTAGCGAAATCTTTTTACATCAAATTCTATTCATAAAAACTGAGAGTATAGCCCGGGCTGTGAACCCGAACCTCCGGTGCCGAAGTCCTGTACAATACGACCGCGGCTACGGAGGCAGTTTTAGCGAATATCCATTAGAATAAAATCGCTTATGGGATGAGACTCATTGCGAGATTCGAAGTTCGTCGCGTGGCTAAAATCCGTTTCAGAGGTAAACCACGTAAATATTTTATGTAACGTGTTTTCCCAATTTTCCGGAAGGCCGGAAAAATCTAAGCGAATCCGAAGACATATGTATTAGTATAAATTTGGTGAATTTTATATTCTGCATAGGCGATTTTAAGGGGGCAAGCACCCCTCCCCCCTGGTTTGAAATTAGGTCCCCCAAGAAAAACATATTGCCTTTTTAGCTTCTAAAAATAATTAAATTTAACTAATTTAAAATATATCAAGAAAATAAATAATGAAATAAAATACACTTATTTATCATATAAAAATATACTTTATCAATAAATAATCAATTTTGACTTTATTACTCCCATTTGTAATAAGTTTAGTTAGCAACCAAAGGTTACCAATCAACTTTTTTAAATTCATTTTACTTAAAAATTAAATAGGAAGATAAGTCATACTGGTTTATAGCAACAAGTAAAAGATTAGATTAAATATTATTCAAAAATACAGTATTATATATAATCTCAGGACCATCTTTCTTTATCTATATATTTTTCGGGGACAATAATCTTTTTCTAATAAGTAATAAGACGATAGGAGTGCATTCTAGTAGTGACATAGTGAAACTACCAAATTACACACTAGCGCTCCTGTTTACTGAATACGTAAATAACCTTTTCTTGTCCGAAATAATAAATCCCAGGACTATCTTTCTTTATCTATATATTCTTTGGGGACAATCATCTTTTCCTTATAAGTAATAAGACGATAGGAGTGCATTCTAGTAGTGACAAAGTGAAACTACCAAATTACACACTAGCGCTCCTGTTAACTGACTACGGAACTAACATTTTCTTGCCCGAAATAATAAATCCCAGGACTATCTTTCTTTATCTATATATTCTTTGGGGACATTAAATCTTTTCCTAATAAGTAATAAGACGATAGGAGAGCATTCTAGTAGTGGTATAGTGAAACTACCAAATTACACACTTGCGTTTCTGTTAACTGACTACGGAACTAACCTTTTCTTGCCCAAATAATAAATCACAGGACAAGATGGGACAAGATTTCTTGTCCCATAAATCTTTTTTTATCTATATATTCTTTGGGGACAATAATCTTTTCCTAATAAGTAATAAGACGATAGGAGTGCATTCTAGTAGTGACATATTGAAACTACCAAATCACACACTAGCGTGCTTCTGTTAAAGACGACAGGAGAGCATTCTAGTTGTGACATAGTGATACTGCCGTATATAAAGGCGCTCCTGTTAAAGACGACAGGAGAGCATTCTAGTTGTGGCATAGTGAAACTACCAAATTACACACTAGCGCTCCTGTTAACTGACTACGGAACTAACCTTTTCTTGTCTAAAATAATAAATACTAGCACCATCTTTCTTTATTTATATATAGTATGACTTACTCTAAATTGAAGCTTATGAGGATCGAATACATAATGCTGCTTTCCTCTGGTAATGTGAACAGGTTTTGGCCATATCTCACCCTGTGTTGCTACGTACTGGGGACCAGTCTGTGCTTCGTTAAAGAATAAACAAAGTGCAGGCACTAGTAAGCCTAGAAGCAGTAATAGGCTTACTGCTTTTATCATAGTTTTAGGTTTAAGCAATCTGAAACATGGTAAACATTAAAGAGATATTTACTAGAGGGGGCATAGCCTTATCTCTTGACATTGAGAGGCCTGAAACATTTTTTTTTGTTTGTTTAAAAACCTGCGCTGTTATAAGAAGCATGCGCAGTTTGTACCAAACATGTGCAGTTGGTTTTTGACGTGTGTTTCGTGTTGAATTCTTCTCTATGTTTTGATTTTCGATGGTGTCACTTTGTTGAATGGCAATTCGACTTAGTGCGTCATCCCCTTTATTCAACATCCTTGCAAGATATCGATAGTGTAGACAATTAAAAGTAAGACAAAATTCTCGTAGTTGGTAGTACTGACAGGCGATAAGGCCTTTATTTTCCAAATGCCGCAGTAACCATAGAGATATATACTAGAGGGGGCGTAGCCTATCTTAATACATTGAGAGGCCTGAAACATTTTTAGTGGGGCTCTCAGGGGCTCTGTGTAACCTCATTGAAACCTCCTCTAAGAGGGAGTTAAGGTTGTAATTGTTTTCGGCTTCCCGCAGATTGTTTGTGTTGTGATTTGTATTTTTAACATTCTACTATATAATTTACTGTTTTTTTTATGTTTATTTAATGATAATGTTAATCGAATGTGGTCAAGTTACTTTTTCGATGTTTCAAAATTCAACCAATAGGGCCCCTTTAGTAATCTCTATGTCTAAAGGTACATACAGCGTATCGGGGGATCCATTTAGATTCCATCTCCCTAGTTCTAGCGTATGCGATCGGATCCCCTCCGCATAGTTTACACAGCTAAAATTACCGTATTGAGAGATCGTATTCTATACGATACGCGGATCTAAAGTGTGTTTGAACGTACCATATGAATAAGGTATATATTCAGAAAAATTTGGTTTGAAGTAAAACAAAATGAGTCACATCTCTTAGACTATATTGTTTCACTCTTAAATTTTATTGGCATATTAAATTTCAATATAATAATTATTTAATAAATTAAATCATAATTTATGATTATATTTGAATATCAATTGAGTTACTCTCTTAACAGGTTGTTGGCGGGCTGTCAAAATTATCAAAATTTAAGCAAAATAAATAATAAATTAAATAACAAATATATTTACCTGTATTTTAAATATCTAAAATTGAAACTTCTAGCCAGCCTCTAAATAATCTAAAGAACGATTTATCACTTTATACGCAACATAACCCCCCTCTAAGATAACGACTAAAGAAAATAATAAAAACACTTCAAAAGTCTTGTTAAATATTGTTTAATTAAATAATTAAAAAAACCAAAGGCACTTATATAAGATAAAAATAAGATATAAATCGACTAATGATTTAGTCAAATAATTTACTATAGCCAGCTTCTTAATCAGATGGGTGTCCCAGGCAGAACGCACTTTAGGGGTCAAAGGTTCTGCCTGGGACACCCATCCGATACGAGTAGGCAGAATTACAGATCCTTATTCAGGAAGATATTTACGAAAAATTGAGACCGGTTCCAGCCATTACACTTTTTATAAGGCGCGGTCGAATATCTAGAACGTTGGATCACCAACAAACTTTTTTTTCAAAATTTTCAGTAATTAGCCGGATTTGTGATAAATGAAGCCTATTTCCGTAATCTGCACGCTCTTTTGGTTAATCTCAAAGAGTATTTACATTCACTCAACGATTTTTTGATCTAACTTGGTACATACATAACTACTGTTAGACGTCAATATTTTGTGTTTGTTAACATTGACGTCTAACAGTAGTTGTGTATGTACCAAGTTAGATTAAAAATAAATCGTTGAGTGAATGTAAAATGAAAATTTTGAAAAAAAATTATAAAAAAAGTTTGTTGGTGATTCAACGTTCTAGATATTCGACCGCGCCTTATTAACAAAACACCCCTGGGCTCTTGGTCTATTATAAGATAATACCTTGAATGGCTTCCCTCGTCCTGATATTGTAAAGGGTATTTTAAAAACAAGCTTAAAAGCTCTTTATACTTGTAAAAATGATGTTGCGGGTAACGATTATAATATATATATATATATATATATATATATATATATATATATATATATATATATATATATATATATATATAATATATTATATATACTACGGCTCGTATATTTTAATAATTAATAAGTATATTTAATAAATATATATTTTATGAATTATTATGAGGCACTGAATCTAATGAACCCTGTCCGAAGTTGATACGACCTCTCTTAGTAGAAAGTCGAAAACCTCGTCGAAAATAACAAAAAACCAAAATAACTGTCATTTGAAAAATAATTTTTGGGTAGGATGTTGTTATCGCTGTTTTTGGGGTACTAAGTCCAATACAACTGGTACCGGCGCTAATTTTTATCGTCTTTTTTTACAGCGTTTCAGTTTATAACTTAAAAATAATTCTGGCTAATAAATACGTTAAACTACAATTTAAAATGCTTTAAATATTGTAATGCACCGATATTTATATTAGTATTTTATGAATAATCAATCATTAATTAATATAGAACATAATAATTCAGCAACCGGAAGTATTGCCAACTTTTTTATAAGAAATTTGTATATTGTTAGGGTGGCAGCATTACTTAAGACTACCAGTGAACCGCCTTTCGTGTTATCTGTAGTGCTCCTTCTATATATAGTATTATTCTAAGAAGATAGTGTTCTACCTTATGGGTCCTAATACAAGCATTTTTTTTGTCTAATCCACTAAAGAGATATAGAACTATTTTTTAGAAAATTGTATATTGTTAGGGTGGCAGCATTACTTAGGTGCACCAGTGTTATCAGTAGTGCTCCATCTATACATAGTATTATTCTAAGTTAATAACAAACCTGAACAGTGGCGCCAAAACTTGTTATTTAATTTTTGAATTGTCAAAGAAAATGCGTGCAAAAAAATAGCATAAACTGAACTTCAAATGAATGCAAATAATGTTGTGCACATAAATACCTCGGCTTCGCCTCGGGAGTTAAATACTTTGGTTCCCTCGGTTTGAGCCTTAGGAACCAACTTGGTGCATAAATAACTATTATCTCGTGTTAACGGTAAATTTAACAATACAAACTTCTTGATGGTTTAACGTTTAAACGTTAAATTTGAAAAGACACTACGAATAAGTTAAACCACCAAAACGTCAACACAAGAGCTATTAAACAAACTTGTCTTTCTAGAACAGAGTTAATGAATTATAATGAATTTTATATCGTGTTAACGGTTAACAGTACAAACTTCTTAATGGTTTAACGTTCAAACTTTAAATTTAAAAAGATACTATTAATAAGTTAAACCACAGATACGTAAACAAAAGAGCTATTAAACAAACTTGTCTTTCTAGAATAGAGTTAATGAATTATAATGAATTTTATATCGTGTTAACGGTTAACAATACAAACTTCTTGATGGTTTAACGTTCAAACTTTAAATTTGAAAAGATACTATTAATAAGTTAAACCACAGATACGTAAACAAAAGAGCTATTAAACAAACTTGTCTTTCTAGAACAGAGTTAATGAATTATAATGAATTTTATATCGTGTTAACGGTTAACAATACAAACTTCTTGATGGTTTAACGTCAACTTTAAATTTAAAAAGATACTATTAATAAGTTAAACCACAGATACGTAAACAAAAGCTATTAAACAAACTTGTCTTTCTAGAACAGAGTTAATGAATTATAATGAATTTTATATCGTGTTAACGGTTAACAAACAAACTTCTTGATGGTTTAACGTTCAAACTTTAAATTTGAAAAGACACTATGAATAAGTTAAACCACCGAAACGTCAACACAAGAGCTATTAAACAAACTTGCCTTTCTAGAATAGAGTTAATGAATTATAATGAATTTTATATCGTGTTAACGGTTAACAATACAAACTTCTTGATGGTTTAACGTTCAAACTTTAAATTTGAAAAGATACTATTAATAAGTTAACCACCGATACGTAACAAAAGAGCTATAAAACAAACTTGCCTTTCTAGAATAGAGTTAATGAATTATATGAATTTTATATCGTGTTAACGGTTAACAATACAAACTTCTTGATGGTTTAACGTTCAACTTTAATTAAAAAGACACTATTAATAAGTTAAACCACCGATACGTAAACAAAGGAGCTATTAAACAAACTTGCCTTTCTAGAATAGAGTTAATGAATTATAATGAATTTTATATCGTGTTAACGGTTAACAATACAAACTTCTTGATGGTTTAACGTTCAAACTTTAAATTTAAAAAGACACTATTAATAAGTTAAACCACCGATACGTAAACAAAGGAGCTATTAAACAAACTTGCCTTTCTAGAATAGAGTTAATGAATTATAATGAATTTTATCTCATGTTAACAGTAAAATTAACAATTAAAATACGAACTTCTTGTTGGTTTAACGTTTAAACGTTAAATTTGAAATGACACTATTAATAAGTTAAACCACGAAAACGTAATAGAACGTAAACTAAAGCGTATTAATTGACGAGTAGTAACTGTTTATCTTTTTCAGAACCTAAAATGTAGTTAATTGTACGACTTCCTAATCTATACTGGTAGGACGGATTTATCGAGCTAAATGATAGGGATAGATTGACTTTTGATTGCGTTTTATGGTTTTTTGTAACATGTCTTCCGCGCTCATGTAGACGAGGTTTGAATACTTCGAAGTTGAAATCCAGTATTGTAAGAGGTTAGACGCGAAGTTAGGCGCGGATACAAGATAGAGTCAAAGGTTTATCTTGGTTTTATCCAAGAATCTTGAATAAAGGGGATGACGCATTAAGGAACATTTCTGACCCCATGGAAGTTGTATGAGATAGAGAATTAGAAGCAAACTTACCTTCCCCTTGGTTGTAATGACAAAAAGGCGCCAAACGCTGGTTGTTTAGCAAGGTTGTCGAGTTTGCTTCTCAACTTTCATCTGTGCTTCTCGTGATTGTTACATTTGAGGTGCTTGTTAAGTCATTTGTGCTTATTTAATTTTAAATTTTGGACTATACTTTGCCACTTCAGTGAGTGATAATTTAAGCGTGTTTATAAACTTCTCAAGCAAAAAGGTATGTTTGCCTCTAAATTTTAAGACCTGCGCTGTTATAAGATTTGTAAGCATGCGTAGTTTGTACCAAGCATGTGCAGTTGGTTTTTGACGTGTGTTTCGTGTTGAATTCTTTCTATTTTTTGGTTTTCGATGAGGTCATTATTCAAAATCATTGGTTTTATCAAGAGTTTTATCTTTAGAGGGGGGGGGTCCCCCCCCCTCTAAAGATAAAAAAGGGGAGAAGAAAATATCACGGAGCCAGGTATTTTTTTAATTTTCTTCATTTATACCGTAGGTATTTAGAAAAAGGTATTGTGTTTGCTTAAAAAACCGAAACGGGATGTCACTGGAATTATCCGTTTCAGGTGTTTTAAGGCCTACAAAGTAGTTTTCACAAAGGGTTCTGTCTGTGTGTGTGTGTGTGTGTGTGTGTGTGCTTGTTATCATTGTGATTAACTATTGTTTTATTAGACCAAGAGCCCAGGGGTGTTTTGTTAATAAAAAGTGTAATGGCTGGAACCGGTCTCAATTTTTCGTAAATACCTTCCTGAATAAGGATCTGCAATTCTGCGACTCGTATCGGATGGGTGTCCCAGGCAGAACGCACTTTAGGTCAAAGGTTCTGCCTGGGACACCCATCCGATACGAGTCGGCAGAATTGCAGATCCTTGTTCAGGAAGGTATTTACGAAAAATAAAACCCGTTTCCAGCCATTACACTTTTATTAACTGCAATTGACAAAAAAATTATATAGTATTATATATTAAATTTCACCTGTAACGTGCGTTCTGCCTGGGACACCCCATCCGATACGAGTCGGCAGAATTGCAGATCCTTGTTCAGGAATATTACGAAAAATTGAGTCCGGTTCCAGCCATTACACTTTTATTAACTTGGGTGGTAAATTTTGACCCCTAAAGTGCGTTCTGCCTGACACCAATCGAACGAGTCGGCAGAATTGCAGATCCTTGTTCAAAAGGTATTACGAAAAATTGAGACCGTTCCAGCCATTACACTTTTTATTAACTTGGGTGGTAAATTTGACCCCTAAAGTGCGTTCTGCCTGGGACCAATCCGATACGAGTCGGCAGAATTGCAGATCTTCTTAAGGAAGGTATTTACGAAAATTAAACCCGTTTCCAGCCATTACACTTTATTAATTTCGGTGGTAAATTTGACCCCTAAAGTGCGTTCTGCCTGGGACACACATCCGATACGAGTCGGCAGAATTGAATATCCTTGTTCAGGATGGTATTTATGAAAAATTGAGACCGGTTCCAGCCATTACACTTTTTATTAACAAAACACCCCTGGGCTCTTGGTCTATATATTATATTAAGTAAATACATGGATAGTGTTTATAATTAATTAGGCACAGCATATTAAACTAAGTTAGAAATCATTATCTATCAGAGATTACGCCGGCAAACATTAGACGTGCTTGACAATAGATATCGATGTATAAAACTTCCATGAACAACATGAAGGTGGGAGTGCCGTTGATAGCGCCATGCTTCCAACCATAGATAGCTAGCAATAAAACGGAACTTTATCAACCATTTCTTAAAAGTCCAAGAGCCGGAACTGAAACAAATTGACACATTTTGTACTACTTCTTCAAACCAAATATTTCTGAAAATATACCTTTAATTATGAAGAAAAAACATAATCTGCCTATCCCATGGATATTGAATAAAGGGGATGACGCACTAAGTCGATTTGCCATACAAAAAAGTGACCCCATCGAAAACTAAAAAAAATAGAGAGAATTCAACACGAAACACACGTCAAAAATCAAGTGCACATGCTTGGTACAAACTGCGAATGCTTACAATTAACAGCTTATTAACTTATAACAGCGCGGGTCTTAAATTTTGGAGGCAAATTTACCTCTCAATGGTTTCCCATTGTTTATTGCTTGAGAAGGTTATAAAATAAACACACTTAAATTATCACTCACTGAAGTGGCAAAGTATCGTCTAAAATTTAAAATTAAATAAGCACAAATGACTTAACAAGCACCACAAATGTAACAATCACGAGAAGCACTGAAGAAAGTTGCACTGAACAAAAGCACTGAAACAAAATCGACAACCATGTTACATAACCTGCGTTTGGCGCCTTTTTTCATTATAACCAAGAGGAAGGTAAGTTTGCTATTTCTCTATTCCATACAACTTCCATGGGGTTAGAAATGTTCCTTAATGCGTCATCCCCTTTATTCAAGATCCTTGGTCCATCCAGAGTGGAGCCCTTCATATGATTGCGCATGCTCAAAATATCCTAAAATCGCCTAAATATCAGTTTTCTTGCAATAAGTGGTTCCCTGTTGGTCGTGTGCAAAACTTGAAAAGAACATTGCTTAAAATTAACAAAATTTCCAATAAATCGAGTGTTTATTCGTCAAAATCAGATTACTAGAACCCAGAGACTATAGATACTTAAACAGTAAGACTGTCGACTCAATGGTGGGAAAATTTGGATTCCGGTCGACACTAGCGCGGCGGGGGACCTACCTTTCAATTGAGTGGGCGTGTCTTGATTTCCCGCTTTTTGCCCACAGTCAGTTTGAAATTTAATTTTTATTCTTTGTATAGTTACTTTGTAACTTGTTTTGTAAGTATACTTTGTATACTTCTAACTCAACCACTTTAATCTTACACAGAACACTTCTGATTATTTTTAAGTTTTTCATTCAAGTAATTTATTAATTTAATTGATTCAATCAGGTAATAATGAAATAGTGGCTAAAGTTTACACATAGTAGAAGATAGATTTTGGCATTTAATGCAGCCTGTATTTTAATTACATCGGCAAGATGCGCACATGTGATTAAATATAATTACCAGATAAAATCGACTAAATTAATAAATTAATAAATTAATTAAATGAAATTTACTTATCTGCCATCAGAAAGGTTCTCTGGAAGTTTTAAAAAGGTTTCTATTTACTTTTAGTTTCTGAATTTTTGAAATACAGAACATGCAACGGCGAACCGTTTTTGTGAAAATTACATATAGAAAACAATCATTTTATAATAATAATAAATGTAGCTGTCATAACCAAGAATTGCCATGGTATTGATAAATTTAAATATAAAAATATAATCAGTCATTTTTCGAAAGGTATTGGGGTTAGTTCATGAGTTGTCCGCACCGGTCCGCCGCAGCGCTATTTTTGGTAGCTTGCGATAATCGAATCCAAACTTTTTCTCATTTAAGTTAACCCCCCCTGCTAGAACCTAAGTTATAGCATTTGTAAAATGTCTTTAAAAATACACAAAACGAAGACGCTGTGTGAAAGAAATTCACTGACTTTGTCAAAATTAAAAATTATTGGAGGTTTTCCCAATGCCATAACTTTGGTCGTAGTTAGAGTGCCTATATAACCGCCTATATAACCAAGGATCTTGAATAAAGGGGATGACGCATTAAGGAACATTTCTGACCCCATGGAAGTTGTATGAGATAGAGAAATAGTAGCAAACTTACCTTCCCCTTGGTTATAATGAAAATAATGCACCAAACGTAGGTTATGTAGCAAGGTTGTCAAGTTTGCTTCTCAACTTTCTTCTGTGCTTCTCGTGATTGTTACATTTGTGGTGGCTTGTTAAGTCATTTGAACCTTCTCAAGCAATAAACAATGGGAAACCATTGAGAGGTAAGTTTGCCTCTCAAAAAATTTAAGACCTGCGCTGTTATGACAATTGTAAGCATGCGCAGTTTGTACCAAGCATGTGCAGTTGGTTTTTGACTGTGTTTCGTGTTAAATTATCTCAATTTTTTTTTATTTCCGATGGGGTCACTTTTTTATATGGCAAATCGACTTAGAGCGTCATCCTCCTTTATTTAAGATCCTTGATTGCAATATATAAGAGTGAAGTCATTAGATCAAAAATGGCGGCGGTCCGACATCTTTAACTGTGATAGATATAGAAGAAAAAGAAGAATGTAGTAAACCGCTTTGTTTAAATATAAAAACTTTTTATCTGCTCACGGCAGGAAGATGAAGCATTACTGAACTAATTTTAGGTAAGAAAGTAGCATTTCCCAGCCGCCCCTGCCTATGCTGGTAAAGAAAGTTAATGAATAATTTTGTAAACATGATTAGTTAATAATAAAAAGCCTATTGAATTTATTTAATAATTTATATAATGAATAATTACATTATTTAACTAATTAAAATTAAAATAAAACAGTTTGTAATGTAAATCTTTAAGTAGAAATAAATTTTATTGATTATTTTAAAGGCAACACTTTTTGTCTTGGGTTTATCATTTCATCTTTTTTTGTCAAGTCATTTACTACTTTTATCATACGAACCCGTATTTAATACAATTTAAAAGTTAGTTTATTCTATAGCGTTTTGTGATGAATATCGTCGAAGATATAGCCGAACTTTTCGAACATACCCCGCCGGATGTTTTGGAAATAGCTACAAATGCCAAAGAGAGCCTACTACCTGGCAAATCAGGAAGTAGGTATCTCAAAGCATATGAAGTGTTCAAAGAATGGTGCTCAGAGAAAAAAAGTAAAGAATGTAAGTGAAACATTGTGTTAGCGTATTTAAAAGAACTGTCAAACACAAAATTGAGCGCTACTCTGTGGTCAACTTTCTCGATGATAAGATCTGTATTATCAGTCGAAGAAAATGTAAATATAAAACATTAAACAAACGTAATAAGTTTTTCAAGAATGCTAGTTTTTGATTTATTACTGTTCGCAGATAAAATATTGTGTGGAACGAGGCAGGAAAGGAAACATAACTGACTCGTATATTTGCCTTCCTCGGCTTAGTCTCGTCATTCAAAATGAAAATTACCTGCCTCGGCTTCGCCTCTGCAGGTAATTTAGATAGCACACCCTCGCCTTCGGCTCAGTAGCTAACTTCGATACTAGTCAGTAATATTCCATTTTCCTGCCTAGTTACACAAATAACTATTATATAATTTTTTTAAAAATTTTCGTCGTTTCTTCTTTAAGTTTATGCTTAGCTGAGAGGTCCAAAGAGGGTTGCCGTCATCGTCCTCACTGGCCTGTCCACGTCTGACTGGATGCATTGGACATTATTTTATCAGCTTTAAAAATATTCTCTTCTATTTTTGCACACGATCAATAGGGACCCATTTATTTCAAGAAAACTATAATTTGTGCGATTTATTAAAATTATGTTGTAAATAAAATTAAATATTCCCCTTAGCCTTAAAAAAAATCTAGAGACCAAACCTTAACAGTTAAACCCCCAAACGTAAAAAAATAATAACATAACCTTTACACTCAGGACCCGCGTGTCCGATCAACCTGATTGAGGTTTTTCTGTGGTTTCCCTCAATTTTACAGGCAAATGCCAGGTTGAATTATTTAAAGTCAGTCCACAGACTGCATAGGCAACCCTTTTTAAAACTCCTGCAAACTACCTATACAATATAATCCTATTCAAAACACCACCAAAAATATCTTTTGACAATCCTAAAAAAAATATATATAAAAATAAAATACCCAAACCAAATAATATAAAATTATCCTTAACCTAAACAAACCCCCTCACACCCCAAAAAAATAATCAAAATTTATACCACAAAAATAACAAATAAATAAATAAAATAAAGAGGCACAAATTACCCTAATCAATAAATATAATATGACTCCGGTTTACACAAAATAAATATTGTATTACTTTTGCCAATAAAGAACTTGTTTAAAAAAAAAAAAAATCCTAAATTTTTTTTTAAGAACTGAAGAAGCACAGGATCACTGGGCGAAAGCTCTTCATTAATTTATTGTCAATAAATTTAAAAAAAGGACTTAAGTCTTCAATAATTTAATTGATAAAGAATAAATAGATAAAGAAAGATAGCACTTGGATTATTATTTCTGAGAAGTTGTATTTTTAAAAACAAAGTGGTTTAAAGCAGTCATGAAGTGAGTCACATTTTTTCGCTTCGGGACTCTTGGACTATACGGAACAATAGAGGAGAAGAGAAAAATAAAAAAAAGACAAAACTATGAAAAAAAGTTTATTTAAATTATTACAAAGAAAACAGATATTTATAATTTAATAATAATAATTGTAAACCAACTGCGAATCATGATATATCACACATGAAAGATTTAACTTCTCGCTTTTTTATAATATTTCTCTGATTGTAAACAAGTGACAAGAAAAGTTGGGAAAGAAGAGGGAGCAAATAAAAAAAGTATAATTAGATACAGGTTTCTGATTGGTTAAACCATTTATTATTTTAAAGTCATTAGCCAATCAGTTCGTTTATGCTATTTGTGTTTATTCGTCAAACTTTGTTTTAGTAACACTGTAAAGAAAATGTATTGGTTGTTATGTAATGAAAATATGATTGGTTAAGCCATTTATTATTTTAAAGTCATTTGCCAATCAGTTCATTTATGCTATTTGTGTTTATTCGTCAAACTTTGTTTTAGTAACACTGTAAAGAAAATGTATTGGTTGTTATGTAATGAAAATATGATTGGTTAAGCCATTTATTATTTTAAAGTCATTAGCCAATCAGTTCATTTATGCTATTTGTGTTTATTCGTCAAACTTTGTTTTAGTAACACTGTAAATGTATTGGTTGTTATGTAATGAAAAACTGATTGGTTAAGACAGATTTGTTATGTACTTAGAATAATACTATATATAGAAGGAGCACTATTGATAACAGAAAGCCGGTTCACTGGTGCACCTAAGTAATGCCACCCTTACAATATACAATTTTCTAAAAAAAAGTTGGCAATACTTCCGGTTGCTGAATTATTATGTTCTATTATTAATTAATGATTGATTATTATAAAATACTAATATAAATATCGGTGCATTACAATATTTTATGCATTTTAAATTGTAGTTTAACGTATTTATTAAAATTATAAAAAGTAGTCCTCATCAACTAAATGTAGATTCTCGTATTCCGCCACCTTTTGCCATCTAAGACCAGTTTTATTAAATACTCAGCAGTGTTTTAAGTTATATATTTGTTCTTTACGGTCTTTCTTTATTAATAGATATTTATGACACACATTTAAAATAATGTTTTGTTGTCAGATTGGCAGCATTTCTTAGTTGCACCAGTCAACCGGCTTTCGTATTATCAGTGGAATTACATTGTGTTTACGGTCCTGTGCACCTTCTATATATATTATTATTCTAAGTGTATAACCAATCAGGTTATATAATTGTATATCCCCTCAGATTCTTTATTTAATCATCACGTTTATTCCGAGAGGTAAAACACGAGGTTTGGTTTGTAGTGTTGCGTAGGTCTACCAGTTAGGCATCTTCTCAGCGGGTAAACGTTTAACTTGTACAGGTACATCGGGCTCGATGAAAGCCAACCTGATAACTCCACCAGATCCACCGTCACGATGCATCGCGAGACTCAGAACTGAAACATAAACACAATCTCATGAAAATCTATTATAAATATTTCTAGTTATGAAGCTACATGAAAACAAAAAAATACATGACTACATGAGTGACAAATCTTAAAGTGATCGCATCATTTTTAAACGTTTATGGAGTCACTCGTGGTGTAGTTGTTCAATACAAAGAATGAATCTTCCGAGTTTATTTAGTCATGGGTTCAATCCCAGCACGTGCCTCTGGGATTTTTAAGAGAGGGATAAAAATTCAGCGTACCACGTCCTTCAGAAGGAACATAAAGCCAGTGGTCTCGAGCCTGTGCGTTGTCAGGTACTCGTTAAAAATCCCTTACCCTAAATGAAACTGGGTATAGGCAAAATTTAGGAACCTCATAGTAGATTCATTATAATACTATAGTGTGTCTGCCTTGTAGTTTAAAGTGTATGGAGGTTTAGTTTAACATAGAGGGCACGTGTTGTTCCTAGTTTTCACTAGACTATAAGAATCATAGAAGAGAGGAACCATAGAAATTCACGGCTCTTCTGTCTAGATTAGATGAACTATACCTACACTTGAAATTAAAAGGAGTAGAACACTATCTTAGGGAGCTGGCAAAAAGGGCCCCAACAACGTGGCCTACTTGCCTGGTAGTTACTACCACTCCCTCCCTTATATTACTACAACTACTACCAAACGGCTCGCTACAACGTCTAGTACTGGGACACCCCACCCAATTATTATTACTACTAAGATATTTGAATACCATGAATACTCACTATTAACAGCGAATTCCTCAGCCTTCTCCTTAGACATATTCTGCTTGAAACTTGAATCTAAATAACCATAGACGTATGTACTTCCCGAGCCACCCATAGTTATAGGCATTCTTTGTATCATACCTCCCAGCGGAACACTGTACACCTGTCAACCAAACAATATTTTAACACCTTCCATCTTTTACAGTGTGTCCCCGGATAGTCATATAATAATAATAATAATGTCCGTTTTAGGGCTTTTCGGCCCTTCAGGGTATTCGCCCTGCGGGAACCACCTAGGGTGGGTCACATCTACTATGCTCAAAGTAAAGCTAAAGTTGGCGAAATCTTTTTAAATCAAATTCTATTCATAAAAACTGAGAGCATAGCCCGGGTTCTGAACCCCGGACCTCCGGTGCTGAAGACCCGTACTATAGAGGCAGATGGGTAGTCATATACATATCATATACACAGAGTCCTCGGATGGGCTAACCTACATGAGTTAAACCAAAAAAAAAAAAATCAAGAAAAAAGCACACTTGATCAAAAGTTTTGCTTGTCTTGAAATGAACAAATATCAAAATAAAAATTTTGTACCATGAACCTTGTACCAAAAAAGTAAACTTTTTTAAAAAAAACCACACACTCATACCGGCACAAATTGATTTTTGGAATCTATAGGTGCTACAAAGAGACTAATACTATTAGAGGGAGTACAGAACCCGATTAACACAGTGATAAGGGGCCTGGAAGTGAGACAGTTTCCATAGGTGGTGTAACTGTACTGACCCCTACTATAGTCTCCCAAGAGAGAGACTAGATACTCCTCCACAACCCCTACTAAGGCACACACTCTACAAACGGCGGACATTTTTCAGAGATGCCTAAACTACAGTGTCAGAGTGCTTAAACCACTTTATTCAACACAGACAATTAATACATGCAATGAATAATAATTTAAAATTATTTTAAAGTCATTTTACTTGATTTAAATCAAAATAGTAAAAAAATAATGTAATATTTACGTGAAATTATAATTATTATGAAAAATAAAAAATGACGTCACAAATGTACCGTTACGGCACTGAGCTACCCAAGGAATGATAAGAACTGCTGTATCCTCCCTCTAATAGTATTAGTCAAATTAAATACATAGATATTTGATGGAAAAAGTGGATGTTACATTTTTTGATAACACAATGTTAACCTCTCCTTTTAGGAGGTAGAAAAGAAAAACTCAGAAAAGATACTTCTATATTTCTTATGCAAATTATTTTTAAAGACACTAGATAGGACTGGAATAAAAACTTCTTACTTCTTTAAACGGAAATATTGCGCCTGACCCCAGACTAAAGTAATATATAAACAAAGTAGGGAAACTCCTATACTAACACATGTAAAAAAATCAGACCAGCCCGATCAGCCGATAGCTGACTCAAAAATAAAAAATAGCTATAATTAGAATAACTGCGCATGCGCTTTTTCGGATTTAGGTATTTTTATTTAATTTTATTGGCAACCCTGATAACATTAGGTGAGTTTTACTCTTTATCGTGTTTTCGTACTTTAATATGTATGTGATAATTTAATGATTTTGTATTAAATTCTGTTAAATTCTTGTTATAATAATTTAGTTAAAGAAAAACAGAAACTATAGTAAAGGTAAATCACATGTTTTTATTAAGATTTTGAAGAAAATGCAGACGACAGTGTATTGCCTTAAAATTACGATTGCTTTTATGATATTAAAAAATAATTTGGTTAAATTTGTTATATTACTAATTAAAATAATAATTAAAAATAATGCCCGTTATTGTATAAATAAATAAATAAATAAAAATTAATATTTGAAGGGGAAAAACAAATATAATTTGCAAGAATGTCTTAAGTTAAGTAGTGCACACGAAAAAAAAAATTTAATTAGCTGCTCGTTTTAAGTAATTTAAACAAACCTAGTATTTAAAGATTCGTATGTGGCAAAATGTATTTCTTGCACAAATAAATTACTAAACAAATTTGAGTACAGCAAATAGTTTGTTTACATTTACTATGGTAAAACAAAAAGGCCGGGGCCATTGGAAAATTTGAGTCAACTCCCTGGTGGACAAAATGTGAACTACATGACAGGTCTGACAGAAATCTCGTTTGTTTCCCTACTTGGTTTATATACTACTTTACTCCAGACATACTCAAGTCTACAAAACTCTTAAGGTGCCACCTAAGAGGTATTTTTATTTATTTTTATATGTATATTTTTATAAGTATATTTATTATTATTTCTAGATACCTGGGCTCCGTTGTACTTGTCCCAGCCGGCAACTATGATGCCAGCTGTGAGCTGATCCCTGTATGTATAGCACAACTCTCGGAACAGATTGGCAGCAGTATAGACTGTAGGTTCCTCGCCCATCTCCATACTACAAACAGATAGATTTAAATAACATTGGAGAAGAGCCAACTCAGAAGTGTTTTATCACAACTTAACACAAAGGTAGAGGTTTCTATCAAAAGTGAAACAATCAAAAAAGCAATAAATTCCTAAATACATCATAATATAACACACAGTTAAAATAAGTTTACAGCGTGGGAGAATAGTGTTGAGGAACCAATGAGGTTAGTCTGATACAAAGAGACTAAAACTATTACAGGGAGGATACAACAGCTCTTATCATTCCTTGGGTAGCTAGGTGCCGTAACTGTACATTGGTGACAAAGAGACTAATACTATTAGAGGGAGGATACAACAGTTCTTATCATTCCTTGGGTAGCTAGGTGCCGTAACTGTACATTGGTGACAAAGAGACTAATACCATTAGAGGGAGGATACAACAGCTCTTATCATTCCTTGGGTAGCTAGGTGCCGTAACTGTACATTGGTGACAAAGAGACTAATACTATTAGAGAGAGGATACAACAGGTTCTTATCATTCCTTGGGTAGCTAGGTGCCGTAACTGTACATTGGTGACAAAGAGACTAATACTATTAGAGGGAGGATACAACAGTTCTTATCATTCCTTGGGTAGCTAGGTGCCGTAACTGTACATTGGTGACAAGAGACTAATACTATTAGAGGGAGGATACAACAGTCTTATCATTCCTTGGGTAGCTAGTGCCATAACTGTACATTGGTGACAAAGAGACTAATACTATTAGAGGGAGGATACAACAGCTCTTATCATTCCTTGGGTAGCTAGGTGCCATAACTGTACATTGGTGACAAAGAGACTAATACTATTAGAGGGAGGATACAACAGCTCTTATCATTCCTTGGGTAGCTAGGTGCCGTAACTGTACATTGGTGACAAAGAGACTAATACTATTAGAGGGAGGATACAACAGTTCTTATTATTCCTTGGTAGCTAGGTGCCGTAACTGTACATTGGTGACAAAGAGACTAATACTATTAGAGGGAGGATACAACAGTTCTTATCATTCCTTGGGTAGCTAGGTGCCATAACTGTACATTGGTGACAAAGAGACTAATACTATTAGAGGAGGATACAACAGCTCTTCATTCCTTGGGTAGCTAGGTGCCGTAACTGTACATTGGTGACAAAGAGACTAATACTATTAGAGGGAGGATACAACAGTTCTTATTATTCCTTGGGTAGCTAGGTGCCGTAACTGTACATTGGTGACAAAGAGACTAATACTATTAGAGGGAGGATACAACAGTTTATCATTCCTTGGGTAGCTAGGTGCCGTAACTGTACATTGGTGACAAAGAGACTAATACTATTAGAGGGAGGATACAACAGCTCTTATCATTCCTTGGGTAGCTAGGTGCCGTAACTGTACATTGGTGACAAAGAGACTAATACTATTAGAGGGAGGATAAACAGCTCTTATCATTCCTTGGGTAGCTAGGTGCCGTAACTGTACATTGGTGACAAAGAGACTAATACTATTAGAGAGAGGATACAACAGTTCTTATCATTCCTTGGGTAGCTAGGAGCCGTAACAGTACATTGGTGACAAAGAGACTAATACTATTAGAGAGAGGATACAACAGTTCTTATCATTCCTTGGGTAGCTAGGTGCCGTAACTGTACATTGTGACAAAGAGACTAATACCATTAGAGGGAGGATACAACAGCTCTTATCATTCCTTGGGTAGCTAAGTGACGTAACTGTACATTGGTGACGTCATTTTTTTATTTTTCCTAATAATTACAATTTCTCGTAAATATTACATTATTTTTTGACTGTTTTGTTTTAAATCAAGTAAAATGAATTTAAAATAAGTTTTAATTATTATCTATTGCACGTATTCTTTAATTGTAAGTGTTGAATAAAGTGGTTTAATGTGGCATCACTGAAAAATGTCCGCGGTTAGTAGAGTGCATGCTACAATAGGAGTTGTAGAGGGGAGGGGAGTATCTCGTCTCTCTCTAGGGAGACTATAGTAGGTAAGTACAGTTAGGGCACCTATGGAAACTGTTTCACTTCCAGACCCCTTATCACTGTGTTAATCTGGTTCTGTACTCCCTCTAATAGTTTTCGTCTCTTTAGCCTGATATGAAATTGTGAGTGTGGTTTAACATCAACATAAATGTCAATTTTTGACATAAACGTTAATTTTTTGACATCAACATCAATTTTTGACATAAACGTCAATTTTTGACATCTACATTAATTTTTGACATAAACGTCAATTTTTGACATCTACATTAATTTTTGACATAAACGTCAATTTTTGACATCTACATTAATTTTTGACATAAACGTCAATTTTTGACATCTACATTAATTTTTGACATAAACGTCAATTTTTGACATCTACATTAATTTTTGACATAAACGTCAATTTTTGACATCTACATTAATTTTTGACATTAACATAAATGTTTGACATTCAGGAGCTGATTCAAATAATTTTAGTTATAATCCAGGAACCAGTCCTGAAGAATGTGACTCATTTTGCACTCTGCTTCAAAACTATTTTTTACAATTAGTAATGTAAATATATATTAGTGTATCATTTGATACTACCGAGTTTTGCAAAAAATGAATAGTTGACACAATATAATTGTGCGAGAGACACCTAGGAAATGTAGTTCAGGCTCTGTCAGCGCCCTGATGAGTTAGACGTAATGAAACAGAGTGGGACATGACATTATGTCGAGCCATCAATGATGACGAATGTCGAATGATGGAACAGTTCCCAGATGTAGCACTGCATTTTGCTTGTTACATTTCCTAGGTGTCTCTCGCACAATTATATTGTGTCAACTAATCTGTTTCTATTTATTTTTTTATAAGTCCACAAAAAAGAAACTTTTTAATATATGAATATCATTTTGTTGTCAGGTCCAAGGCCGGCAGAGTTGCCTCCAGAGTGCGTGGAGAGGTACAGAAAACTGAGAATCCCTGTCGAAGTTGAAGTCAGCATTATGAAAGCTGTGACAGAATCTTCCATCGGCATATTCACTCACTCGGTGGCTTCTATTGTCCAAATGGCTGATCATCTCAGCTTTGAATTATCAAGTAAGTTAATAAGGTTTATCGCAACGCATCAGTATAAAAAGTCTTCCACACAATGAAATAAATAAATATATTTGCAATAAGTATTTGACAATACAATAGCAATGCGTCAGAACATTATACATTTTTTTAAACAATACAAACAAATCAACCTCCACGCTGAACAAATGATACAATTTAATCAATACTAAAATTATTTTTTATAAAACTCGTACATTATAAAAATCTGATATTTTATAAATAGGTTTTTATATTAAAAGTTTATAACATGCATCGGAGAAGTCATCCTTTTCCTCTATACTTTTATCTTTTCCGGCAAAGCGTTAAATAATTTAATAGCAGTGTACTTTTGGCTTTGTTCTTAGAATAATACTATATATAGAAGGAGCACTACTGATGATAAAAAAGGCGATTCACTGGTGCACCTAAGTAATGCTGGCACCCTAACAATATACAATTTTCTAAAAAAAAAAGTTGGCAATACTTCCGGTTGCTGAATTATTATGTTCTATTATTAATTAATGATTGATTATTCATAAAATACTAATATAAATATCGGTGCATTACAATATTTTAAGCATTTTAAATTGTAGTTTAACGTATTTATTAAAATTATACATAAAAAGTAGTCCTAGTCAACTAAATGTAGATTCTTGTATTCCGCCACCCTTTTGCCATCTAAGACCAGTTTTATTAAATACACAGCAGGTGTTTTAAGTTATTATATTTGTTCTTTACGATTTTTCTTCATTAATAGATATTTATGACAAATATTTAAAATAATGTTTTGTTGTCAGGTTGGCAGCATTAATTAAGAGCACCAGTCAACCGGCTTTTGTGTTATCAGTGGAATTACATTGTGTTTACGGTCCTGTGCTCCTTCTATATATAGTATTATTCTAAGGCTTTGTTCATATTTAGTTGATTACATTGTGTCATATATTAATGTATTGATAACTTACGTGTAGAATTCAAGGTGGTATTTAACGATATCAGTTATAGCCTGTGTATCGGCAGCCGATCCACTCCTACAGCAGTAAATATGCTTGGTCACTTTGCTCAGTTTGTCGGCAACTCTATTTGTAACAAAAGTTCTGAAAAACAATAATAAAAAATATTCATTAGCGTTTTATTCCGATCAATTTCAATTAATTTATTAGTTCATTATAACATTGTTTAAACATGGTCAATAATTAATATAAAAAAGCAAAAAATACATTCATAATGCAACATCTTACATAAAATAGATCAAAGAAAACAAATTATACTTTAAAATTAAAAAATCTCTTAATTTGTACAACTCTAACTCAATTAAGCAATATTTTATAGTTTTTTTTGTGTCATATGATAAGTTTTTAATATTGTCTGGAAGGTGGTTATAAAATTTTAAGCAATTAAAAAGTGGCCCTTTTTGATACAGAGTTGTCCTATGCTTGGGAAGTATAAATAGGTTTTCATTTCTGTTGTTATAAGCATGATTAGATTTCAATAATAAGGATTCATTTTTTTTAACAAAAATTAAGCATTTAAAGATATAAGAAGGTACAATAAGTATTTTCATTTCTTAAATTTATTTTCACAAGATTCGTAAGGTTGAAGACCTAAAATAATTCTTACTATTCTTTTTTGTAAAATAAATATACTTTGTATTTCTGAAGAAGATCCCCAGCACATTATACCATATGAAATCCTAGAATAAATTCAAGAAAAATAGACAACTTTAATTTTCTAAACAAAAAACTGTATTAACTTAATTTAGAGCCTCTGGGGCGTTCATATAGGAAAGCTGGGCCCGTATTCAAAGACATTTTCCTAACATTCTCCTTAAGGAACAAGGAGAATGTTAGGAAAATGTCTTTGAATACGGGTCCTAGCCTAGCTTTCCTATATGAACATCCCATTTTAGGTTTTGATCCCAATCAAGTTCATCCAAGTTAATATAGTTTGTTCAAAAAGCAGATTATAACAATTTTTTTTATGTTCAATTTAATGTTATATATGTCAATCCATAAAATCAGAACTAATGCTGATAATAAATTTTTAACTTAGCACATGCGTTATCATACTTAGTGGTAAGTATGGCCGAGGTAACTAAGTATTGTGAGAGATTTTCACAAAGTTGTCTGTTTGTATGACTCAATGTGAGTGTGTCTGTTATCATAGTGTAGTTCCCAGTGTATTTATGCTAGAGTTGAAATTTAGTACAAAAATTAATCTTTAGGTATAGTTGCGCAATCCGGAAAATATTTTTTCATGACGTCATTAACTGACAATAGAGAGTGGTATTAATTAGGGAGTGGTGATAGACCTTAGCAAATATAGTCTATCGTTCAGTTTAAAAATCCCCCAAGGTCATAAGTATTTTGGGGATTGACCAATCAGAGAAGCCGCTGCCAACCTCTCACTTAAAAAGAGAAAAAAATCCCTATCACAATAACCGCTGTAGGGAAAAAACCTTCTTCCCGGCAATCGTTCACTTTGTTTTTAGTTCTTCTCTTGATTACATCGTTTTGAAAACTACTTTCAAATTAATGTTAAGAATGATATTTTAAAATAAAACTACACAAAAGAAATGTAAAAAAAAACATCGCCAAGAAAATACGGGTAAAATAACCTGATTTGTTTACATAATTTTTTCCCGCTCCTTTCTTGCAGGGATTTTTTTTCTTAAGAATCAGTGTTGTCTAAATTGACCTGTCAAGATTTTTAAACTAAACGATAGACTGTAGGACACATTGTTGAGCCTTTTTTGCTGACTCCCTTAGATAAAAGATAGTATTCTATTCCTTATGAGTTCTAGTGCAGGTATTTTATGATTAATCCACTGAAGAGCCGTTATTTTATTCTAAGATTCTATAGCTTAACTAGAAGCAACAGGTGCCCCACTGCCAGACCAGACTTTCCTACTCTCGTAACCATAAGGCAGAAACATATATGTTTAATATAAACTACTATTAAGGGTCCTAAATTTTCCCTAAAGGATTAGGGATCTTTTACGAGTACCTGAAATCGCACAGGCTCGGAGCCACTAGCTTAACGTCCCTTTCGAAGGACAGCACGTAAAAGGATTTCCATCCCTCACATGAAAATCCTAAAGGTCCTGACGGATTTTGAACCCTGACTGTCTGGGTGGCAGGGGCATGTGCTAACCCCCCTTAACTGACAATAATGACTCAGTAAAAATTTTGAATGTTTATAAAACGCAGAAAAATGCTGTGATTAAAGATTTGGCACGCATGTAGTCATAAATAAGACTGCCACCTTGTTTTACCTCATTATAAATAAATAAATAAAGTCTTTATTTTATTTAAATTATTACAATTAAAAAAAATACATTTGTTTACCATTTTTAATTATGGTGTATAATTTTTTCTTTATTTGCTTTTGCAAATTTACAATTTAAAAGTTATATATACAAAAAAGAAAATACTGCTCATTTTCTACGTCCCTAAGAAGCAATGCTGCTTGAATCCAGAGAAATTTATTTTTTTTGAGGTAGTAGTAATTGAGCACTTTATTGGACCGTTTTTAGGATGAGAAGCCAATCATTATTGTTATAGGAGGTTATTTAGTACTTTTCACCTCCGAGGACAATAATGAATGTAAAAAAACTCCTAGGACATAAAAGTAATTCATATGTTGTCGCCATTACTGTAATGTAGCGTGTTCAAAAAACAATCTGTGTTAAACCTTCATGAGCTTTATTTAAAAACGTTAATTTTGTTTCTGTTTTTGTTCGTAGACTAATTTTTTTTTCGTTTTTAAAAGGTGTTCTAATTGACAATTTTTGTGTGTTTATTTGTAAAGCTTTTACATTTTTGAGTAAAAGTGTGAAGCTATGGATGAATTTAATGACGGCGATAATATGGAGTTAATAATAATTGGACGTTTTTTTTTTTTCAATTAAGTATATAGCGCAGTTTAATGAGTGCTATTTTTTTTTATTTTTTTTTAATGAGTGCTTTATTTAATGAGTGCTACCTCAAAAAAAATAGTGTATGCCATCCGGCTGAGAATGTCTTTATGTCTTGGCAATTTTTCCCAACTCACTTCGCTCGTCGGTAAATCTAATTGCCGTGACATAAAGACACACTTCTCAGCCTTATGGCATAAATAACTATTCATTATCAACCTTAGTTCAATATTTATTTCATGACTGCATGGATCTGCAGATGGAACAAATATAATAAATTTTAATTAATAATTCAATTACCCGGCACTGGTCCGGGAGTCAGCTCCTATTAGAACGCCATTCTCATACTCAAAAGCCAATATAGACGTCTGCAACAAAAGCAACGGTGAATAGGAAAAATAATTAAATCAATAATACATGAGACTATTTAATATTATTTTATTATTATTATATTAATTATAATTAATTATAATTAATACTATTAATATATGAGACTATTTGGAAAAATCAGGTACGGGGTACAACAGAACTGAACTTCGGGGTACAATGGAACCCTACTTCTGCCTCTGTTCACTCATCTTCAGAATATAAAAATCAGCAAATTTAAAATGCAGCAGGTCGAAGAAAATAAATATTTTGTTTCTCAGTAAATGTATTAAAAAAAGGCAAGAAGTTATAGTCATATTCTCGATGAAGTTTCAAAAGTTTAAATGTAAAACAGCTTTCTCTTCGGTGAAAAATAAAAGCAATAAACACACAAATTAATTTCCATTTCTGCATGGCATGGTTATCATTAAAGTGATGTAGAAATTCATACAGTAGGGGTGGGGGTGGGGGACACAGTGGTCTAACTCTCTGGTTTTAGGTAGTTCTAAAAAAACAGGGACTAGTTGCATCAACTACCGCACCGAGCGCTAGTTTTCACCTTGTACGCTTATCACTATTGTTATCAGTTTTAAATCAAGACTTTTATTTATGTTTATAAAAAATGTAAACAAGACAATTTTTATCTTATTCATTAACTTTTATTATAAGATATTTTTTTTAGAAAATAGGATAACGTGTGTTACGAAAGGTGTGTTATAATGAGACAACGAAGACATGAATTAAATTTTAATTTCCCAGTTTGATGTTTGTTTACAAACATTTTTGATGTTTGTTTACAAATCATGGTTATCATAAAATCAGATCTACTTAAAATTAACACAGGGTTTATATTTTTATAACATTTTATAAAAATTATACCTTTAAAATAATTAATACAATTTTTAACATTGTTAAAGACCCTTTAAATAATTTTAATCTTGGAATTGAAGAAATAATTATTTTATATATGGGGTACAAGGTGAACCGACCTGCCACTAGCGGAGAAAGGGTGAACTTAGGGCAGGTCCATCTAAAGCAGCTTATTTCGGGGGAGTTAGACCACTGTGTCCCGCGCCCCCACCCCTACTGTATGAATTTCTACATCACTCTATTTTTAACATTGTTAAAGATCCCTTTAAATTCTGAAAATGAAGAACTAATTATTTTATATGCCGTACAAGGTGAACTGACCTGCCCCTAGTGGAGAAACGGTGAACTTAATGCTGGCCCATCTAAAACAACTTATTCCGGGGGAGTTGGACCACTGTGTCCCGCGCCCCCACCCCTACTGTATGAATTTCTACATCACTTTAGTCGATAGACTGTAGCCTAATATATAATATTAATGTAAAAGTTGCACAATACTTACACCTGTACTGACTTCTTCAAACGTATGGAACATTCCTAAAGCAGGGCGATCCTTTCTACATTCAACTAATGCAGCCATCGTAAATTAATTAAAACAATTATTTAAAATTAAACTAATAAATTAATAACAAATTATTTTTCGCAAAATGAATCAACAGAATTACAAGCTGCAGGTTAGTTTTTGGTTACAAAGCCGTAACCACAGAGTAAATAAACGGTAGAGCGCCTTAAATTGCAATCAGTCTTGTATTTAAGCCTGGGATGTCATTAACAATTTAATACCATAGATTAAATAAAAATAAAATTATTTAATATAATAATAATTAAAAATAAAATAAACAACTAAAAATAATAAAAAGCTTTAATGAAATGCACAAAAATTACTTTTTACCCCTTTAAGGCCTAACAATTATAATAATGATTCTAATTATCAGCCATTTATATTTTTGTTTCACTTTTTTCAATTCATTACTTATGTTCTTTTGTTTTTTGTATTTTAACATTGTTTTTGGACACATTGTGTCTGTTTTTGTAATATAATAAATAAATAAAAAAAACAAAGATAATAATACGGGGTCCAATGTCAAAATCAAGGTCTTTTCTAAACTTTTTTTTACTCTATGGTGTGCACAAAAAACTATTTAAAGATTTAAGTAAATCTATTTTTAAATAACATCGTCCCCTATTTATCAACACTGATTCGTGATAAGAAAGTTTTGATAAAAAGAAGAGGGGGGATTTTTAACAAAAATAAAACAAACTAATGAAAATTTATTAATTCTTAATTATTTTAGCTATTAAATCATGTAATTTAGTTTTTAAATAAGTAATTGTAGTGATTGTTAAGTGGAATTTGTTTTAAATTTATTTGTATCAGATTTTTGAGTTTATTACGCAGTTAGTGTCCGTGGAAACGTCATATTTTTTTTTGCATTTAACTGTTAACATTTTTCGGGTTTTCTTTCTTTTTTTGTGTGTAGTTTTTTGTTAGAGTTTTCGTTTAAGATGGCTGAAGAACCGTTAACAACATTAAAAATATTAATTATTGGTGAAAGTGGTGTTGGAAAGTCCAGGTAAGAGATTTTCTAATAGCTTTTCCTAGTTTAACAATAGATCTAATGGCATATGATGTAATATACCTATTTGTTTTTTTATGTTTAAATATGATCAGTCATCATTGTTGTATCTTCAGTTCCATAAACACGACTGAATAATGTCTTTACACTCTTAGAGCTTAAATATCTGAAATCAAATGACAAAATTCCATTTTGTTCATCCTTTCTGTAATTGTTAATTTACTGATATTTATTATTTACTATTATTCATATTTGGTAATAACTTTTGGTTACTTAGAAAAGTTATGTTATGAGTCTAATAGAATAGAATCAACAAGTCACTGTACTATTTCAGACTTTCAATATTACTGGTAACGTCAAAAGAAAAAGTTTAGGATCCTGTAAAGTCTTCTTAAGAATTTCTCAAAGATTCCCAAAGGATTCCTTAAACCCTCTTTAAAGGTTCCTTAAAGACTTCTTAAGGATTTCTTAAAGGATCCCTTAAAGTCTTCTTAAGGAATTCTTAAAGACTCCTAAAGGATTCCTTAAACCCTCTTTTAAGATTCCTAAAAGTCTTCTTAAAGACTCCTGAAAGATTTCTTAAACCCTCGTTTAAGATTTTTTAAACCTAATTTAAGATTCCTTAAACCCTCTTATAAGATTCCTTGAAGACACCTAAGGATTTCTTGAAGCCTCTTTAAGGATTCCTTGATGCCTCTTAAATGAATTGGTAAGGAAAAGATATCTAAACACTGGCCCTAATGACAGTTCAAGTAAAATGTTCTTGTATAGAAATATATTTAATTTGAACTTTTCTTTTTCAGTTTATTGTTAAGATTCACCGAGGATGATTTTAATACGGAACAAACGTTGACCATTGGAGTTGATTTTAAGTCCAAACATTTAAACATTGATGGCAATCCTATCAGGCTGGCCATATGGGTATGTTTTAATCATTTTTATTTAATAAAGTTCTTTTTACTTTTTCCTCATTTATAGTGTGGGTATGTAGGAAAAGTAATGTGTTAGCTACAAATTTAATATCACGATGTCATATTATTGTCCCCCTGACCTAGACCTTAATCACTGAAAACTTAGTCAGTGAAAGTGAAGGCGGTGACATGAATAACGTAAGTGACTACAGTCCATCGTTTAGTTTAAAAATCTTGACAGGTCAGTTTAGACACCACTGTATCTAAAGGGAAAAAAACCCTGCAAGAAGGGAGCGGGAAAAAACTATGTAAACAAATTAGGTTATTTTACCCATATTTTCTTGGCAATGTTCTTTTACATTGTTTTTGTGTAGTTTTATTTTAAAATATCATTTTTAAGATTAATTTGAAAGTAGTTTTCAAAACGATGTAATCAAAAGAAGAACCACAAACAAAGTGAACAATTGCCAGGAAGAAGGTTTTTTCCCTACAGCTGTTATTGTGGTAGGGATTTTTTTCTCTTTTTAAGTGAGAGGTTGGCAGAGACTTCTCTGATTGGTCAATCCCTAAAATACTGATGGCCTTGGGGATTTTTAAACTAAACGATAGACTGTAGGAATGAAGTGCTTGGTTCTTGAAAACAGACGTCTCCTAATAGCCTGCGGAGCTTTGCTAAAGAATGAGTTTGTGCACACTGACATCTGGTTTCTAGAGTTCTCTGTTGGGTGGCACTGGACTGGCCAGAGCGTTGAGCCTAGCTAGAGTCTGGTGATGATAGAGGAGCTGATAAGATTGGTGAGACTAGTTGAAGGATGGGGCCAAGTGAGACTAATGTGATCAGAGGAGCTAGTAAGACTAGATCAGGCCTGGGCAAACTACGGCCCGCGGGCCACATGCGGCCCGCGGAGCATTTTTATGTGGCCCGCCGGCAAAATTAAAATGTTTGGAAAAAATATAAAAAATATTAGGTATATAAGCAAATAAATTATTTAATTCAAAATTATAATGAAAAGTTAGATACCAAGATAAGGAAATAATGGATTGTTACTTTAACTTTAAAGTTTGGAGAAACAAAATTTAATAAGATAAGAAACAATTACATAAAGAGCGGCCGCCTTTCATATCATTCTCATTGTCGGATTTGGCTTTTTCTAATTATTTTAGCGAATTTTTATTTTCACAATAATAAGATAAAAGAAGCTATTTTGCCTTCTGTGAATTGCTGAAAAGTAGTTCATAAAATACAATCCCTTTGATCTTTTATTTCATAGGAATAGTTTTTAAAATTATTTTTACACCTGGTATTATAGCAAAATTTGTCTTCAGTTATATTTCAAGATTTGACAAAAATACTCCGTTTTGTTTTTTCCGTTTAGTGCTAACGTTCCCCAATTCCTATTCTCTGAGAATAAATTTTACTTAAGTAAAACACCAAAGTAAGTGCAATTTGTTGCGGGTTTAGCATACATTAAAATTTAAGGAATGCGGCCCGCGACTGGCTGTAAAAAGACTAAGCGGCCCTTTGCTAGAAAAGTTTGCCCAGGCCTGTACTAGATGAACCAAGCACACAGTGAACTAGTAGTCAGTGTTAGCTAGAGTCTAGCTGGTCTAGATGAACTAGTCGCAGACACTAGCCAGAGCATTGAGTTTGGATAGAGTCTGGTTGGGCTAGATGAACTAAACACAATGTGGACTAGTCATATGTTCCACCATGTACGGATGCTTTGCTTCCTTGATGATTGGATGTGTACAAACTCTCCGTACATGGTGCACACATGGTGTTCTCCGTGCACATTATTCACAGAGAACCACTTATCCCAAGAAAACTTAAATTGGTGTGATTTTATAAAATTTTGACTACGTGCAATCATATGAGTTCTCCACTCTAGATGGCAGACTTTGTTTTTTTTTTTTTATTTTTGGTATATTTTCAGACAATTAGGTTTGAAGTAGTGCAAAATGAGTCACATATTTTCAGGTCTGGCTCCTTCTGGACTATAAAATTTCAATTTGTTTTTACAGGACACAGCTGGTCAAGAAAGATTCCGCACACTAACACCTAGCTACTACAGGGACGCACAAGGAGCTATACTAGTCTACGATGTAACCAACAAACAAACTTTCAATAAATTAGAAACATGGCTGTCGGAATTGGATACTTATTCGACCAAGAACAATATCATTAAAATGGTCGTTGGTAACAAAACGGATAAGGTATGTTATTTTTTTTAGTATCTAAAAAAAGTCTCAATCTAAAAAAAATACTAAAAAAAATATTTAAGTATCTCTAAGTATAAGTCTTAAGTTTAAACGAAGAGACTTAAGGCCCGTCTACAATCTTAAGTTAAGTTAGGAAGAATTGAAGAAGTGAAGAATTTTTCAAAATCTCTTTTTCTTCTTAAATAATTCTTTTTCCCGCTCTTTTGACTTAAGAAAACCATAAGAATGGTTTTTTATAAGTTACTTAAAGAAGAATGTACAACGTTATCTGTTTTTGAATGATTACAATATTTTGTAAACGATGTGATGTGATTGTTTTGATTGTTGTTGTTTGAATATGTGATTATTTGAATATGTGATTGTTTGAATATTTTTTTATATAATATATATTTTTCTTTTTATTTTTGAATTATATAGTTTTTTAAATGGATGAGGTTCCTACGTCTGTAGACATACTAGAGATAAGGAAAATAACGCTCCAACAATTACCTCATCCATTTTGATTTATTTATTAATTAAAATAAATAAAACACGGTCGATTTTAGAAGTAAATTAAAAAAATATTTGCCAAAAAGTCTTTAAAAAATGGAAGGAAAGATCATTGAAAAAGCAATGGTTATTTAAATTGTATTAAAATTGTTATTGAGCTCTGCTCGTTGTTACCATAAATAAATAAATAAAATGTGTGTTGACGGTAGAAAGAAAAGTAGTTTATTAGTAGTTTATGTTTATTTAAATTGTATTAAAATTGTTATTGAGCTCTGCTCGTTGTTACAATAAGTAAATAAATAAAATGTGTGTAGACGGTAGGAAGAAAAGTAGTCTAAATACAGCTATATGTGTAATTGTAACTTTAAAACTTGACTTAACAACTCAGAGGTTGTAGACGTGTTTACGGATCTCATAAGTCTAAAGAGCGGGAATTCAAAATAGTTTGTTCTAAGTGAAAAATTCTTCACTTCTTCGATTCTTCCAGAGGAATTCTTCACTTCTTCGATTCTTCCTAACTTAACTTAAGATTGTAGACGGGCCTTTAGAGGGAGGACTTAAATAAAATAACTTAATGATAGTTGTCTAAAATAAATCAAACACAGACCCGATTTCAACTTAAAACAAAACTCAATTTTTCGGCTTTATAAAACTATTTTTTACAGACTTCAGAATTTAACATTTCTTTCGGTGTCAAAAAGGCTTTTGACTTCTCCTGCTTTACAAAATTTCCGAACTTATTCACTTGCAAAACAATGTCTCTAAGGAGACCAAAATAATACCTTTTCTTGCCAACATTCATTTTTAATGAGAAATAAATTATAAAAACAAAAATTAAACAAATGACAGTAAAAACAAAGGACTGCATTTTCCACTATAGAGGTCTCTCGTCTCCTTCTGGGGAGACCCTAAAAGTAAGTCCTCTAAGTACGACAGTTTCCATAGGGTACCACAACAGGACTTACTTTTAGAGTCTCCCCAGAAGGAGACGAGAGACTCCCCACCCCTGTACAACCCCTATCGGAGCACATATTTATATGCACCTTTCAAATGGAGGGCATTTATCAGTGATATCACTTTATACAACACAAAAATTGAAGAATATATGGAATAGATTAATTCGTCTTACTTTATTTAAAACAAAACAGTAGAAAAATAATGTCATATTTACATAAAATTATAATTATTATGGAAAATTAAAAAAATACATCACCAATGTACAGTTATGGTCCCAAGCTACCAAGGAATTAAGAGCTGAAGTATCCTCCCTCTAAGTATTACTTTCTTAGTGAGCTAAGAATTCTATAGGTTCATCTATTTACCTTAAGTTATAATATCTCAGTGTAAAGACGATAAGCAGTTTTTACTTAGTGCACATATTAAGTTTCTAAATTTCTTAAGGAACCTAAAAAAAGGGATTTGCGAAAAAATTGTATGAGTAACTGATTTTCTCTTCAAAGGGTAAAGTAAAAAGAAAACCAATACAATTCCTGAAGAAAACTAATTGAGGATAGGTATTCTATTGGTTTATCTTGAAGGAAACCAATTAAGAAAAGGAATTCTATTGGTTTATCCTAAAGTAAACTAATTGAGGAAAGGGATTCTATTGGTTTATCCTGAAGTAAACTAATTGTAAAAATGGATTCAATTGGTTTATCTTGAAGGAAACCAATTAAGGAAAGGAATTCTATTGGTTTATCCTGAAGTAAACTAATTGAGGAAAGGGATTCTATTGGTTTATCCTGAGTAAAACTAATTGTGAAATGGATTCATTGTTATCTTGAAGAAACCGATTAAGGAAAGGAATTCTATTGGTTTATCCTGAAGTAAACTAATTGAGGAAAGGGATTCTATTGGTTTATCCTGAAGTAAACTAATTGAGAAAATGGATTCAATTGGTTTATCTTGAAGGAAACCGATTAAGGAAAGGAATTCTATTGGTTTATCCTGAAGTAAACTAATTGAGGAAAGGGATTCTATTGGTTGATCCTGAAGTAAACTAATTGAGAAAATGGATTCAATTAGTTTATCTTGAAGGAAACCAATTGAGGAAAGGGATTCTATTGGTTTATCCTGAAGTAAACTAATTGAGGAAAGGGATTCTATTGGTTTAACTTGAAGTAAACTAATTGAGGAAAGGGATTCTATTGGTTTATCCTGAAGTAAACTAATTGAGGAAAGGGATTCTATTGGTTAACTTGAAGTAAAAATTGAGAAAGGGATTCTATTGTTTATCCTGAAGTAAAACTAATTGAGGAAAGGGGTTCTATTGGTTTATCCTGAAGTAAACTAATTGAAGAAAGGGATACTATTGGTTTAACTTGAAGTAAACTAATTGAGGAAAAGGAATTCAATTGGTTTATTTGTGAAGGAAATTAATTGAGGAAAGGGATTCTATTGGTTTATCCTGAAGTAAACTAATTGAGGAAAGGGATTCAATTGTTATCCTGAAGTTAATGAGGAAAGGGATTCAATTGGTTATCCTGAAGGAAACCAATTGAGAAAAGGAATTCAATTGGTTTATCCTGAAGTAAACTAATTGAGAATTCAATTGGTTTATCCTGAAGGAAACCGATTAAAGAAAGGAATTCCATCGGTTTATCCTGAAGTAAACTAATTGAGGAAAGAATTCAATTGGTTTATCCTGAAGAGGAAAGGGGTTTATCCTGAAGTAAACTAATTGAGGAAAGGGATTCTATTGTTTATCCTGAAGTAAACTAATTGAGGAAAGGGATTCTATTGGTTTATCCTGAAGTAAACTAATTGAGGAAAGGGATTCTATTGGTTTAACTTGAAGTAAACTAATTGAGGAAAGGGATTCTATTGGTTTATCCTGAAGTAAACTAATTGAGGAAAGGATTCTATTGGTTTATCCTGAAGTAAACTAATTGAAAGGGAAATTGGGTTTAACTTGAAGTAACTATTGAGTTCTAATTGAAGTAAACTAATTGAGGAAAGGGATTCTATTGGTTTATTCTGAAGTAAACTAATTGAGGAAAGGGTTCTATTGGTTTATCCTGAAGTAAACCAATTGAGGAAAGGAATTCAATTGGTTTATCCTGAAGTAAACTAATTGAGGAAAGGGATTCAATTGGTTTATCCTGAAGGAAACCAATTGAGAAAAGGAATTCAATTGGTTTATCCTGAAGTAAACTAATTGAGGAAAGGGATTCAATTGGTTTATCCTGAAGGAAACCGATTAAAGAAAGGAATTCCATCGGTTTATCCTGAAGTAAACTAATTGAGGAAAGGAATTCAATTGGTTTATTCTGAAGTAAACTAATTGAGGAAAGGGATTCAATTGGTTTATCCTGAAGTAAACTAATTGAGGAAAGGGATTCAATTGGTTTATCCTGAAGGAAACCGATTAAAGAAAGGATTCCATCGGTTTTATCCTGAAGTAAACTAATTGAGAAAGGAATTCAATTGTTTATCCTAAGTAAACTAATTGAGAAAGGGATTCAATTGGTTTATCCTGAAGTAAACTAATTGAAGAAAGGGATTCTATTGGTTTAACTTGAAGTAAACTAATTGAGGAAAGGAATTCAATTGGTTTATTGTGAAGGAAATTAATTGAGGAAAGGGATTCTATTGGTTTATCCTGAAGTAAACTAATTGAGGAAAGGGATTCATTGGTTTATCCTGAAGTAAACTAATTGAGAAAGGGATTCAATTGGTTTATCCTGAAGGAAACCAATTGAGAAAAGGAATTCAATTGGTTTATCCTGAAGTAAACTAATTGAGGAAAGGGATTCAATTGGTTTATCCTGAAGGAAACCGATTAAAGAAAGGAATTCCATCGGTTTATCCTGAAGTAAACTAATTGAGGAAAGGAATTCAATTGGTTTATCCTGAAGTAAACTAATTGAGGAAAGGAATTCAATTGGTTTATCCTGAAGTAAACTAATTGAGGAAAGGGATTCTATTGGTTATAATAAACTAATTGAGGAAAGGGGTTTAACTTTAAACTAATTGAGGAAAGGATTCTATTGTTTTATCCTGAAGTAAACTAATTGAGGAAAGGATTCTTTGGTTTATCCTGAAGTAAACTAATTGAGGAAAGGGATTCTATTGGTTTAACTTGAAGTAAACTAATTGAGGAAAGGGATTCTATTGGTTTAACTTGAAGTAAACTAATTGAGGAAAGGGATTCTATTGGTTTATCCTGAAGTAAACTAATTGAGGAAAGGGGTTCTATTGGTTTATCCTGAAGTAAACTAATTGAAGAAAGGGATTCTATTGGTTTAACTTGAAGTAAACTAATTGAGGAAAGGGATTCTATTGGTTTAAATCCTGAAGTAAACTAATTGAGGAAAGGGGTTTATTGAATTAATTGAGGAAAGGATTCTATCCTGAAGTAACTAATTGAGGAAAGGGATTCAATTGGTTTATTGTCTGGTTTATGAAGTAAACTAATTGAGGAAAGGGATTCAATTGGTTTATTCCTGAAGTAAACTAATTGAGGAAAGGGATTCATTGGTTTATCCTGAAGGAAACCAATTGAGGAAAAGGAATTCATTGTTTATCCTGAAGTAAACTAATTGAGGAAAGGATTCAATTGGTTTAATTAAGAAAGGAATTCATTTTTAGAAGTAAAAATTGAGGAAAGGATTCATTGGTTTATCCTGAAGTAAACTAATTGAGGAAAGGAATTCAATTGTTTATCCTGAAGTAAAACTAATTGAGGAAAGGGATTCTATTGGTTTATCCTGAAGTAACTAATTGAGGAAAGGGATTCTATTGGTTTATCTTGAAGTAAACTAATTGAGGAAAGGATTCTAATTGGTTTATCCTGAAGTAAACTAATGAGGAAAGGGATTCTGATCCTGAATAAACTAATTGAGGAAAGGGATTCTATTGGTTAACTTGAAGTAAACATAATTTTCTTTGGTTTAACTTGAAGTAAACTATTGAGGAAAGGGATTCTATTGGTTTATCCTGAAGTAAACTAATTGAGGAAAGGGATTCAATTGGTTTATCCTGAAGTAAACCTAATTGAAGAAAGATTCTATTGGTTCTTGAAGTAAACTAATTGAGGAAAGGGATCATTGGTTTATCCTGAAGTAAACTAATTGAGGAAAGGGATTCAATGGTTATCCCGAAGTAAACTAATTGAGGAAAGGGATTCAATTGCTTATCCTGAAGAAACCAATTGAGGAAGGAATTCAATTGGTTTATCCTGAAGGAAACATTGAGGAAGGAATTCAATTGGTTTATCCTGAAGTAAACTAATTGAGGAAAGGGATTCAATTGGTTTATCCTGAAGGAAACCGATTAAAGAAAGGAATTCCATCGGTTTATCCTGAAGTAAACTAATTGAGGAAAGGAATTCAATGGTTTATCCTGAAGTAAACTAATTGAGAAAGGAATTCAATTGGTTTATTCTGAAGTAAACTAATTGAGGAAAGGGATTCAATTGGTTTATCCTGAAGTAAACTAATTGAGGAAAGGGATTCAATTGGTTTATCTTGAAGGAAACCAATTGAGGAAAGGGATTCTATTGGTTTATTCTGGAGGATGAGCGTAGCGAATCGGATGTGATGAAGGTAAGTTCTGAGGCACCCTGCACTCAATTTTTGTTTTTTTTCGTTGTGTAGAAAGAGAGGGAAGTGAGTACTAAGGAAGGGATAGATTTTGCCAGGAGGCATACAACTCTGTTTATAGAGTCTTCAGCTAAAACTAGTGATAATGTCCAGTGTGCTTTTGAAGAACTCGTTCAGAAGGTTTGTATAACTTTAAATTATGATTACTATGATTATATAATCATAGTATTCATTAATCATAATTAATTATGATTATATATTATTAATTAATTATATATAATTAAATAATTAATTAAAAATAAATATAACCTAAACCTTTTGAATATTCAAAAGGTTTAGGTTAATTACTCTTACATTACTAATAGAAATTAATATTTTAAGAGGGAAAAAATTCACTTGCAAAAGAACAAAAAGTTGAGTAGTTCACACAAAACATCAAAGTGGAGTAGAACCAAACCTAGTATTTAAAGAATCACTTAAACCTCTATTGGATCTGACAAAATTTTTATTTTTTTGAGGTAGTACGTAATTGAGCACTTTATTGGACCGTTTTTAGGATGAGAAGCCAATCATTATTGTTATAGGAGGTTATTTAGTACTTTTCACCTCCGAGGACAATAATGAATGTAAAAAAACTCCTAGGACGTAAAAGTAATTCATATATTGCCACCATTACTGTAATGTAGCGTGTTCAAAAAACAATCTGTGTAAAACCTTCATGAGTTTCTTTAAAAACATTCATTTTGTTTCTGTTTTTGTTCGTAGAATAATTTTTTTTTTTCTTTTTTAAAAGGTGTTCTAACTGACGATTTTTGTGTGTTTATTTGTAAAGCTTTTACATTTTTGAGTAAAAGTGTGAAGCTATGGATGAATTCAATGACAACGATAATATGGAGTTAATTGGACGTTTGTTTTTTTTCCAATTAAGTATGTAAGCGCAGTTTATTTAATGAGTGCTACCTCAAAAAAAAATAGTGTATGCCATCCGGTTGAGAATGTCTTTATGTCTTGGCAATTTTTCCCGACTCGCTTCGCTCGTCGGTAAATCTAATTGCACACTAAAATCTAATAAGACACACTTCTCAGCCTTATGGCATGAATAACTATCTTACGCAAATTATAAACATTTTATACTATGACGTAAAAAGCAACACATTAAAAACAATAATGTCGAGTGCTGTAAATAGTTTGTTTATATTTAAAAGGGTAAAACAAGATGGCTGCGCCCGTAGGAAAATTTTAGCCAATTCCCTGGTGGATAAAAATGTCGACTATATGACTTGTCTGACAGAAGTCACACTTGTTTTCTTACTTGGTTTAATATTATAGACCAAGAGCCCAGGGGTGTTTTGTTAATAAAAAGTGTAATGGCTAGAACCGGTCTCAACTTTTCGTAAATACCTTCCTGAACAAGGATCTGAAATTCTGCCAAATCGTATCGGATGGGTGTCCCAGGCAGAACGCACTTTACAGGTCAAAGGTTCTGCCTGGGACATCCATCCGATACGAGTGCAGATCCTTGTTCAGGAAGGTATTTACGAAAAATGAAACCCGTTTCCAGCCATTACACTTTTTATTAACTTGAGTGGTAAATTTGACATGTAAAGTGCGTTCTGCCTGGGACACCCATCCAATACGAGTCTGCAGAATTGCAGATCCTTGTTCAAGAAGGTATTTACGAAAAATTGAGACCGGTTCCAGCCATTTCACTTTTTATTAACAAAACACCCCTGGGCTCTTGGTCTATTACTTTACTGAGGGGTACTATCAAATTAATATTTGAGCTAGTAACAAATTATTATTTTATTTTGACAGATAATTCAAACGCCTGGACTATGGGAAGCATCTGGATATAAGAACAACACAATTAATATTAATGAAAATGATAGGAATAATGGAGAAGCCATGTCTTGTATGGGATATCAGTGTAATCTTACATAAACACTTCTCTATCACCTTATAACTTCCATGATTTTATACAACAGGACTTGCAATACAATAATGACAATGATAGGAATATTGGAGAAGCCATGCCTTGTATGAGGCATCAATGTAACACCCCTCTATGTAAACACTCATCTATAACGTTGAAACTTCCATTATATTATACTACTGGTCTTGCAATACAATAATGAACATGATAGGAATATTGGAGAAGCCATGCCTTGTATGAGGCAACAATGTAATCTTATGTAAACACTTATCTATAACGTTGAAACTTCCATTATATTATACAACAGGACTTGCAATACAATAATGAACATGATAGGAATATGCCTTGTAACTTTTTAAGTGTTGTAAACACTTATCTATAACCTTGAAACTTCCATTATATTATACAACTGGTCTTACATACAATAATGAACATGATAGGAATATTGGAGAAGCCATGCCTTGTATGAGGCAACAATGTAATCTTATGTAAACACTTTTCTATAACCTTGAAACTTCCATTATATTATACAACTGGTCTTACAATACAATAATGAACATGATAGGAATATTGGAGAAGCCATGCCTTGTATGAGGCAACAATGTAATCTTATGTAAACACTTTTCTATAACCTTGAAACTTCCATTATATTATACAACAGGACTTGCAATACAATAATGAACATGATAGGAATATTGGAGAAGCCATGCCTTGTATGAGGCAACAATGTAATCTTATGTAAACACTTATCTATAACCTTGAAACTTCCATTATAATACAACAGGACTTGCAATACAATAATGAACATGATAGAATATGCCTTGTAACTTTTTAAGTGTTGTAAACACTTATCTATAACCTTGAAACTTCCATTATATTATACAACTGGTCTTACAATACAATAATGAACATGATAGGAATATTGGAGAAGCCATGCCTTGTATGAGGCAACAATGTAATCTTATGTAAACACTTTTCTATAACCATGAAACTTCCATAATTTTATACAACAGGACTTGCAATACAATAATGAACATGATAGGAATATTGGAGAAGCCATGCCTTGTATGAGGCAACAATGTAATCTTATGTAAACACTTTTCTATAACCTTGAAACTTCCATTATATTATACAACAGGACTTGCAATACAATAATGAACATGATAGGAATATTGGAGAAGCCATGCCTTGTATGAGGCAACAATGTAATCTTATGTAAACACTTATCTATAACCTTGAAACTTCCATTATATTATACAACAGGACTTGCAATACAATAATGAACATGATAGGAATATGCCTTGTAACTTTTTAAGTGTTGTAAACACTTATCTATAACCTTGAAACTTCCATTATATTATACAACTGGTCTTACAATACAATAATGAACATGATAGGAATATTGGAGAAGCCATGCCTTGTATGAGGCAACAATGTAATCTTATGTAAACACTTTTCTATAACCATGAAACTTCCATAATTTTATACAACAGCACTTGCAATACAATAATGAACATGATAGGAATATTGGAGAAGCCATGCCATCTATACATAAACACTTCTCTATAGATAAGTGTTCAAGATATAACCTAGAAACTTCCATTATATTATACAACTGGTCTTACAATACAATAATGAACATGATAGGAATATTAGAGAAGCCATGTTTTGTATGAGACATCAATGTAATCTTATGTAAACACTCATCTATAACGTTGAAACTTCCATTATATTATACAACTGGTTTTACAATAATGAACATGATAGGAATAATAGAGAAACCATGTCTAGTATGGGATATCGGTGTAATCTTACATAAACACTTCTCTATCACCGTGAAACTTCATGGTGATGGTGAGAAGTTTCATAATTTTATACAACAGGACTTACAATACAATAATGAACATGATAGGAATATTGGAGAAGCCATGCCATCTATACATAAACACTTCTCTATATAGATAAGTGTTCAAGATATTACCTTAAAACTTCCATCATATTATTCTACAGGACTTAAGAGAAGGCATGTCTTTATTTAGCTCGCTATGGCCCTTTTGGGGCTGCATTTGTTGTCTCATCGTTTTAAACCCACTTTTATCTCAAGACGGTGTATAATGTAAAGTTTATTAACTAGTTTTTAGGGAGTAAAGAAGCACTTTTCCCTCCCAAGGGAGTAAAAAGTTACTTTTCACTTCCTTGGGAATAAAAAGTAACTTTTTCTTCATTATATAAAAGTTATTGGAGCCAATTATATCAACTTTTTATAGGGAATGATATTCTCTAAATTTATACAGGTGACCGATCAATTTTTGTAATTTTCCTGGGAGTGGCACCCCCAAAATTTATAAGGGAGAGCCAACCAAACAATCTTTTTTATTGGCTCAAAATCCGTTTCAAGTCAAAAAAAAGTTGTTTGTTTGGAGCAATAATTTTTTTAAATTTTTTGGTTGCAGCCCCCCCTAAATTCATAAGGGGGTCCTACCTGAAAAAATATAACAAAATACAACCAAATGTGTTAAAATAAAATCCCATCAGGAGATAAAATCTTGTATGCACCTTGGGAGTAAAATGCTATTTTCTCCCTCGGCATTGCCTCGGGAGTTAAATACTTTGGTTCCCTCGGCTTACGCCTTAGGAACCAACTAACTGCTCAGGGAAATAATAACATTCTTTACTCCCTTGGTACATAAATAACTATTAATCAATTAAGAATAACAAAAAAATGACACCCGACTGGACCCCCTTAGTATGGATCCTCTTTGCTCCATATAGTAAGCCCTAAACATATACACTTCTTACTTCTGCTCCTTTTGATAGATTTAATGACCTTAATAGTTATTAACTGCCAAGAGAGAAAAACGACTTTTGCTCGCTGGGCAGTCTAGTTAGTACCTTAGACCAAAACCGAAGATGCCATGTTATTTAAATCCCAAGGCTTGCCGAAGTACTCATTTAGTTATCATAATATCTAAATCTCAACGCTTGCAAGGGATTTATTTAGTTTGCTTCTAATAGTCCAAGAGCCAGGCCTAAAAAAATGTGACTCAAGCTGTACTACTTGAAACCAAATTTTTCTGAAAATATACCTTAAATTATGAAGGAAAAGCATAGTCTGCCTATCCAGAGTAGAACCCTACTTATGAAATGCGCTCTCTCAAAATATTAGAAAATCCCACAAATTCCGGTTTTATTGCAATGAGTGGTTCCCTGTAGGTCGTGTGCAAAACATGAAGAGAACATTTTTTAAAGCTGATAAAATTTCCTAAAAAACGAGTGTTTTTACGTCAAAAAGCGGATAAATACAACTAAAGTTATGACATTTGTTAAATGGCCAAAAAAATGCACAAAAAGTCAATATTTTTCCAAAGAAATTTGCTGACTTTGCATAAATTAACCATTTTTTAGTGTTTTTGAAAGATCCATAACTTTGGTTGTAGTCAACCGATTTTGATGATTAAACACTTGTTTTATAGAACATTTTATCGCCTTTAAAAAATGTTCTCTTCACACGACCCACAGGGAACCACTTATTGCAAGAAAACTGAAATTTGTGTGATTTTATAAAATTTTGAGCATACGCAATCATATGAAGAGCTCCACTCTAGATAGGCAGACTATGTTTTTTCTTCATAATTTTAGGTATATTTTCAGTAATATTTGGTTCGAAGTATTACAAAATGAGTCACATTTTTTTTCAGGTTTGACTCTTGGACTATAAGGCTTGCCGAAAGGAACTATTCAGTAATTATAATATCATAATATTTAAATACTGAGGCTTGCTTGCCTGGGGATTTATTTACTTTGCTCCTTAGGATTGCTGAGGTAACCATTTAGTTATTATTATATTATAAATCCTGATGCTGGCCAGAAGATTTATTAGTTTTCTCCAGAGGCTCGCCAAAGGAACCATTCGGCATTTATTATTATTATTACCATAATAAAATAATTACATTCAAATTCCAAGGAATTCAGAAGCTTTTTATTTAGTTGATTCCTAAGGCTTACCAATGTAACCAATCAGTGAACTCAAGACTTTTAACTGAAATTTCAATTTATCCTACGTACTTAGAGATAAAACATATTAAACAATTGTAAAAAGTGTTTGTCCCCAGTGAGGATTGAACTTTTAACCTTCAACTTAAGAGCTAAAGGCGTTACCGAATGAAGTTAAGAAAAAATGTGTAGCAAGAGTTAAAAATTGTCATGGCAAGCAAGCGGACCTATGTTAATTTTTCAGTGAAACGGTCCAAAACTTTTACAATTCTTTTCTCTACTAAAGTTAAATATAATTTAACTCATCCTGAAAATGAAAAAAAATAGGTTAAGTAAACTAATTATTAAATTAAAAATATATATTTAATGCTATATAAATTATAATTATTTCTTTTTGATTTAAAACAATATTTGTAAAATATACTTAAATAAAACTGATATTAATTTCATAAATCTTTTTCCTTATTTTGTTTTTTTGCTTAATGGTGTTTATGGCATTAAAATAATAAGGTTTCTACAAAAGAAAACTCTATCCACAAAGGAGAATAATTTTAAAGAAAACACTATTAACAAACGAGAACGACTTTAAAGGAAAATCTATCCTCAAAGGAAAGTTATTTTAAATAAAAGTCTACCCACAAACGAGAATGACATTAAAGAAAAGTCTATCCACAAACGAGAATGACTTTAAAGAAAAGTCTATCCACAAACGAGAATGACTTTAAAGAAAAGTCTATCCACAAACGAGAATAACTTTAAAGAAAATTCTATCCACAAAGCAGAATGACTTTAAAGAAAACTCTATCCACAAACCAGAATGACTTTAAAGAAAATTCTATCCACAAACGAGAATGACTTTAAAGAAAACTCTATCCACAAACCAGAATGACTTTAAAGAAAATTCTATCCACAAAGCAGAATGACTTTAAAGAAAACTATCCACAAACGAGAATGACTTTAAAGAAAAGTCTTTCTTCAAATTAAAATAACTTTAAAGAAAAGTCTATCTTCAAATGAGAATAACTTTAAAGAAAAACTCTATCCTTTAAGGATATTTATTTTAATGAGAAGTCTACCACAAAGGAGAATTATTTTAAAGAAACTCTATCCACAAAGCAGAATGAGTTTATAGAAAAGTGAATCTACAAAGGAGAATGACTTTAAAGAAAATTCTATCCACAAATGAGAATTATTTTAAAGAAAACTCTCTCCAGAAAGGGGGGATAGACTGTACATAATAAGAAGTTGAAAAACTAGTGTTTTTGCCATAAAAAAGCACTTTATACTCCCTAGGAAGAAAAAGTTATTCTTTACTCCCTTGGGACTAAAAAGTAACTTTGTGTCCCTAGGGGATAATTTTTTATAACAGCCTCAAATCTTATTAGAAGTAATATTTTTTATTTGTTTTTTACAATCATCTTCCCATTTATTTATGGGGGAACTGACCAATTTTTTAAAATTATTTTGTGTGGTGGCACCCCCCAAAATTTTTAATGATGGCCCAACCAATTAAAAAAAACCTTTTTGGTTCAAGTTGTTAAAAATAAAAAAATAAATATAGAACAAATAAATAAATATAAACAACAGTCTCTCAACTAAATGTAAAATTTATTTACTTTTTTATTTATTTGTCTTTCTTTTTTTACTTTTTGACTTGTACTTTTGTTTATTTTGGTTGTATTGTTATATTATTATTTTATTTATCTTTTATATTGTTTGTAGGCACTCATGATGGCTGTTTACAGTTGAAAGCCGGCTCTGTAAATAAATTTTACATTTAGTGGAGCGAATGTTGTTTATATTTAATAATTTACTCTACAGTTCAGTGTTTTATTTATAAATATAGAACAATATATTCTGGGGATAAAATCTTGTGTGCACAGCGGGAGTACAATTCTATTTTCTTGCAATAATTACCTCCCTCGGCTTTCCCTCGGGAGTCGATTATCATGACTCCCTCGGCTTTCCCTCGGGAGTCGATTATCATGACTCCCTCGGCTTTCTCGGGAGTCGATTATCATGACTCCCTCGGCTTTGCCTTGGGAGTCAATTATCATGACTCCCTCGGGAGTCGATTATTATGACTCCCTCGGCTTTGCCTTGGGAGTCGATTATCATGACTCCCTCGGCTTTCCCTTGGGAGTGATTATCATGACTCCCTCGGCTTTGCCGGGAGGTTGAATAAAACAATTTATTTCAAAACAACTCTTGAACTGGGAAGCATACCCAGTATATCAACACATAGATGTCTAATCAGCCAAGTCCAGCTGACCAAAGAACATCCCTATGAGACAGATAATCAGATTTAAAGACTCCAACAGCTTTCCTTCGGCTCCCTCTTTAGATTTCTGTAACAAATAAAAAATTATCACTTGGAATCACTAAAAGAGTAAATAATAATAATAACCTACGTCTCCAGGTTCAAGCAGGATCACAATAATTGCTGAGTCATTATTGCGGGCTAATGACGTCATAAAAAAACATCCGAATAGCACAACTACAGTGGTTGAGCAATTTTTATATAAAGTTTCCACTCTCTAGCATAAATTCACTGGGAGCTACGATGATAACATACACTCACACACATACAGACAGACAACTTTGTTAAAACTACTCGGGAGATCTTAAAACACCTTAAACAGATATTTCCGGAGGCACCCTGGTTTTGGAATATTTTTGCAAACACAATAATTTTCCTATATACCTATGGTAGAAATTAGAAAAAGTACAAATAATTAGGTGACACAATATAATTGTGCGGGAGACACCTAGGAAATCTAACAAGCAAAATGCAATGCTACATCTGGGAACTGTTCCATCATTCGACATTTGTCATCATTGATGGCTCGACATAATGTCATGTCCCACTCTGTGTCGTTACGTTTATCTCATCAGGGCGCCGACAGAGCCTGAACTCACTCTGACCTTTAATTAATTCCGACGAATTAAATGTGAAGTACTTACCAGAGACGAGCGGTGCTCTCTTACCGCCATCATGCATGATGTCATGTCTGTCGTCGCCCTGATGAGTTAGACGTAACGACACAGAGTGGTACATGACATTATGTTGAGCCATCAATGATGACGAATGTCGAATGATGGAACAGTTCCCAGATGTAGCATTGCATTTTGCTTGTTACATTTCCTAGGTGTCTCCCGAACAATTATATTGTGTCAACTATTCATGTTTTGCAAAACTCGGTTGTATCAAATGATAAGTAATTAGGTATTTAAACTTCCAGTGATGGACTTATAGTCCGACACACGGCTAAAATCAATTGACAGCGCGGGAAAATAGTGTTGAGGAACCAATAAGGTTGTCCTGATTTGAAATTGAAGGCGTGGTTTAACATATAGAACTAATCCTATTGGCTCCCTCGCATTATTTTCCCACGCTGTCAACTGATTTTAGCCATGTGTCAAATTATAGTAGGGGATAGATACTAATTTTATCACTAAAGCTGAGTAATCTCGGTGATTTATTTGATATTTACCACCCTGCGTATAAATTTTAACTTACAATACCACTGCGTTTACTCCAAGCCAATCTACTGATAGTTCTGAGGGATCCACAGGTGTCAGGGTCTAACGGTATCTCCAGTAAACACAGCAGCGAGTATATCCAACGCAGCGTCTCATCGTTTAATTCTAGTTTTCTATTTTCCAACCACTCGCTGTGATGCTCCACTAAGGAGACGATTTTGATCTGAAGCAATTCAATTATACATTTGTTTACATTTATAAATTACAATATGAGGTGTACAAGTCATCGATAAATATTGATCTAATGTTGATAATCTGATGAAACTTGACACATATGTTGGTCTTATATATTGGTCTACATGCGTGCAAAATCTCAAATTGATCAACATAGTAGTCGTAGTAGTAATACGGTGGGAGTGGCAGTAACTATCAGGCCACTTTGTTGGACCCTTTTTGACAGCTCCCTTAGATAGTGTTCTACTCCTTTTAATTTCAAGTGTAGGTATATTTCATCTAATCTAGACAGAAGAGCCGTGAATTTCTATGGTTCCTCTCATGCTTTTTAAAGCTATCATTCATATTTTCACTGACTCTTATAGTCTAATGAAAACTGGGAACAACACGTGCCCTCGCTGTTAAACCAAACCTCCACACACTATAAACTACAAGGCAGACACACTATAGTATTATAATGAATCTACAATGAGGGTCCTTAAATTTTGCCTATACACAGTTTCATTTGGGTAAGGGATCTTTAACAAGTACCTGACAACGCACAGGCTCGAAACCACCGGCTTTACGTCCCTTCTGAAGGACGTGGTACGCACAATTTTTATCCCTCTCATAAAAATCCTAGAGGCCCGTGCTGGGATTGAACCCATGACTAAAGTCCATTCATTCTGTGTATTGGCCGCGTACCTTAACCACTACACCACGGGTGACTCCGTATTGATCAACATATTTCTCCCAGTTTTATGAATCTCAAAATTTTCGTTGTTATTATTTTATGTTAATGACGTCATAAAACTTTATTTTTCATATAGCACAACTAGATCAAAATTGATTGTTGGACAATTTTTGCTGACTACCTGAGATAGAAGATAGTGTTCTATACTTTATGAGTCTTAGTGCAGGAATACGTCTAATCCACAGAAGATTCATGACTTTTTACTCTAAATTCTCTAGCTTCTACTAGTAACAACACGTGCTCTACTGCCAGACCAGACTTTCCTACTCTCAAAACCATAAGGTAGTAACATATATATTTAAATGTAAACTACTATTGATGGTCCTAAATTTTGCCACAACCCAGGTTCATTTAGGGTTAGAGATCTTTTACAAGTACCTGACATTGCACAGGCTCGGAGCCACTGGCATAACGTATCAATCAAAGGACGGCATGTAAAAGGATCTCCATCCCTCGCATAAAAATCCAAGAGGCCCCGACCAGGATTGAACCCTGACTGTCTGGGTGACAGGCAAACGTGCTAACCACTACACTACCGGAACTATACCTGATCTAATGAAGACAAATTTGATAATAAAGGCTCCTTGACTGCTTCCCCTTTCTCATTGTAAATAAAATTCCAATACTCTTCCTTTGTCTCTAATTCAACCTGTTGAATCAATAACATATGTTTAAAAACACAATTTGTAAATAAATAATTATGATGAGAGAGGGGTGCATTCTTAGAATAATACTATATATAGAAGGAGCACAGGACCGTAACACACAATGTAATTCCACTGATAACACGTAAGCCAGTTGACTGGTGCACTTAAGTAGGGGTTCCACCCTAACAACATAACATTATTTTAGATATCCATTAATGAAGAAACATAGTAAAGAATAAATATAATAACTTAAAACACCTGCTGAGTATTTAATAAAACCGGTCGTAGATGGCAAAAGGATAGAATCAATCATTACCAACTTACAATATCAGGTCACCAAGAACTTTTTTCATTAACCAACATAATACCAACTATGGACTAAATAGTCCAATAGATAGAATGGCTAGAAACACAAATGCTCTTCCACAGCTTAAATTTTTTTTCATCTTCTCTCGAGCAATTCAAATTTCAAACTAAAATTTATGTTTAAATTTTGCTTCAATATTAAATTTCTTTAATGTTTGCATCTTCACCTTTTTGCTTAATTTTTTACTCTTACTTTTCAAATATTTTACTTTTAGTAATTACTTAACTTACTTAAATAACTTTAGGCTACATTTTTCTTTTAGTAATTATATTTTAATTTAACACTTAATATATGCATGTACTTTTTAATTTGTAATAACTTATTTGTTTTTAATTTTTATATTTTGTAACTCATTATTTTGTATGGTATGGTTTATCCGTAATAAAACTCTATTTATTTATTTATTTAATTAATAAAAGAACATAATAATTCAGCAACCGGAAGTATTGCCTTTTTTTAGAAAATTGTATATTGTTAGGGTGGCAGCATTACTTAAGTCCACCAGTGAGTCCACCTTCTATCTCTTCCTTTTTTATTCTAAGGGTGCATTTAATTTAAGTACGAATCAGCAGCAAGCCAAAACTTGTAAGGGAAGGGGAACCAATCCCAGAGAGGGGCAATATTCATAAATCTCTATTAGGGACTTTCACTTCCCTCTGACAAAATTATTTCGTCAGAGGGGTCAAACATTTTTGCAGGGGGGATACCGCCCCCTTGGCTCCTACCAGGCTATGGGCCTGATCAGCCCATATTTAGTATTTATTGTTACAAGACGTATTACCATATACTTAGCAAATTTTCATCAACTTGCTATGGCCTATTCAACCTTCTTTTTATTCATTGGTGATGACGTTAAAATTAAGTTCCTAATGCGTTGAGATAGGTTATGCCCTCTTTAATAATATAACTCTATGGTTTCAAGCCTCTCAATGTATTTAGTTAGGGTATGTCCTCTCTAGTAATATATATCTATGGTTTCAAGCCTCTCAATGTATTAAGATAGGGTATGCCCCCTCTAGTAATATATCTATGATTCAAGCCTCTCAATGTATTAAGATAGGTATGCCCTCTAGTAATATATATCTATGATTTCAAGCCTCTCAATGTATTAAGATAGGGTATGCCCCCTCTAGTAATATATATCTATGATTTCAAGCCTCTCAATGTATTAAGATAGGGTATGCCCCCTCTAGTAATATATATCTATGATTTCAAGTCTCTCTATGTATTAAGATAGGGTATGCCTCCTCTAGTAATATATCTCTATGGTTTCAAGCCTCTCAATGTATTAAGATAGGGTAAGTTCTCTCTAGTAATATATTTCTATTTATACATTTTTTTCTTTTTAGGTCCTTTTTTGTCTAACATAAAACAATTGCAATAGTATACGTATACCACACGGTTATAATCAGTTGACAGCATGGTAAAATAGTGTTGAGAAACCAATGAGGTTGATCCGATATGAAATTGTGTGGGTGGTTTAACATCTAGGACTAATATTTTAGTCCTATAACCCTAGCATTATTTTCCCATGCTGTCAACTGATTAAAACCATGTTTTATATTATTAAACCGGAATAACTAAATATGTTAATAGCAACCTGAGAAGTAACAGAAGGACCAAAAAATGAACATCGAGCTAAAGTTTGCCTAATAGAATTAAAGTCGTCTATCTGCCTCTGTTTCCAGTCTTCTGACGGTAGAAACTCATCTGAGATTTTCACCAAACTATTAGCCTGAAATAAGTCAAATTTAAGAACTAACGTGAGTGTTAATGGAGTTAATCTTAATAAAGAGAAAGAAGTCTCTCCACAAAAAATATATTTCTTTATAGCAAAGCGCTTTCAACCTACAAGAGGTCATCATCAGTGCTAGCCGTTGAATAAAGAAGAGGGTAATAGATGAGTCTTACAGATCAATTGAGTCTATCTTTGATATCTGATTTGTAAGACTCATCTATCACCCTCTTCTTTATTCAATGGCTAGCACTGATGATGACCTCTTGTTAGTTTGAAAGCGCTTTGCTATAAAGAATATATTTTTGTGGAGAGACTTCTTCCTCTTTTATTATTATGTCAAATTTAAGTTTAAATAAATCATATATCCATTTGATCACTCGGAAACTCTGCCAACTAACCAGGAACGGCATGGCGAAAATGGTGATCTAATTGGGATGCAAGCAAAAGCAAGAAAATTGCAAAGAAAATTCCCCTGGCTAGCAGACTTCCGCACTTAAGTATTATTCTTATATAGAATAATACTATATATAGAAGGAGCACAGGAACGTAAACACAATGTAATTCTACTGATAACACAAAAGCCGGTTGACTGGTGCACTTAAGTAATGCTGTCAACCTGACAACAAAACATTATTTTAAATATGTGTCATATATATCTATTAAAGAAGAAAGATTGTAAAAAACAAATATAATAACTTAAAACACCTGCTTAGTATTTAATAAGCCGGTCTTAGATGACAAAAGGATGGCGGAATACAAGAATCTACATTTAGTTGAACTACTTTTAATATAATTTTAATAAATACGTTAAACTACAATTTAAAATGCTTTAAATATTAAATTGCACAGATATTGATTTTAGTATTTTATGAATAATCAATCATTAATTAATTCAGCAACCGGTAGTTTTGCCAACTTTTTTTTTAGAAAATTGTATATTGTTAGGGTGGCAGCATTACTTAAGTGCACCAGTGAATCGGCTTTTGTGTTGTCAGTAGAGCTCCTTTTATATATAGTATTATTCTAAGCCTTCGCAGTAGAATTATTTTGTTCTTATAAACTTGTATTGTGTAAACATAAGATAATAAAAAAATCAAAATGGTGGCCAATATTAAAACGAAATTCGGAAGATTTGTTTGTCATATTGAGAGGTATATTCCTGCCAAATTTCAAGTTCATGGGGTCATTTTTCGATTTTTTAAACTTTTGCTGACAAAGCAAATAGGGTTAATGGTGACATAAAATTTTGATATACCGAGCAGCACAACTAGACCCAAAGATTGATTTTTGTACCAAGTTTCAACTATCTAGCATAAACACAGTGGGAGTTATGCGTGACACAGACAGACATCAAGCTGAAATCGGTTCAGATGGTCCTAAAAACACCTAAAATGGATAATTCAAGTGAAATCTCGGGTTAAAATTATTTGGGTGAAACCAATACTTTTCCTCTATATACCTTCTGTATAAGAAGGTGAGGAAAAGTAAAAATTATCTACTTTTATTTTGCACAAAAGAAAAACCAACTTTCAGAGAATCACTAAATAAACAGAAAAACTCAGTGTTGCTCAGTTTAGAACTAGGGAACTTTTCGTTGTAAAAAAATTATTGGCAATTGTAAACATTTTTAACTCAAATATGGCCCTGGATGCCAAAAACTACTAGATATACAATAGCTGTATAACTATTGATATACTATAGCGGTATAACTATTGATATGCAATAGAAATGTTAAACTCTACTCACAGGTGAGTAAATATTTTGATTTATCCTGCTTCTATTTAATTTAGCAACTACAGTTCTGGGACATTTTTTGGCTTCATTCCTGAAAAAAAACAAATATTTTAATATATATAATATATATATATATATATATATATATATATATATATATAATATATATATATATATATATTATATAATATATATATATATATATATATATATATATATATATATATATATATATATATATATATATATATTATATATATATATATATATATATATATATATATATATAATATATATATATATATATATATATATATATATATATATATATATATATATATATATATATATATATATTACAAGTTCAAATAGAATCTGCTGAGAGGAACCTAAATTTTGCCTATACCCAGTTTCATTTAGGGTATGGGATCTTTAACGAGTACCTGACTCGAGACCACCGACTTTACGTCCCTTCTGAAGGACGTGGTACGCAGAATTTTTATCCCTCTCATAAAAATCCTAGAGATTCGTGCTGGGATTGAACCCATGACTAAAGTCCATTTATTCTGTGTTTTGGCCGAGTACCTTAACCACTACACCACGGGTGACTATACTAAACTATATACTTTCTCTCACAATAAAAAAATATCTACTTACATAACAGTAAATAAATATTCGTGGCCATTACTAGGTGTGTCTGTGCAGGTGAAATTTTCAAGAACTCTCCTATCTATACATAAAGAAGGTTCAAGAAAACCATCGCTGTCACCGTTGCTGTCTTCGCTCGCTCGGCTTTCAATAACCTGACTGTCAGCAAGCTCGCTTTCACAATTTTGATTGTCAGACATATGACATACAAACTTCATTTTTACCTAAAACCGAATAACTCTCCTTAATCAAAAAATGTAAACACTAATTACAAGACCGAAAATTTTATGCAACTTTTAGATCATAACAAATTTTAAAAATCCCGCTTCACCTCATTACAGTGTTTACCCAACATTGTCTAACCAAAAAAATAAAAATATTTTCTTTCTTTTATGAATCTTTTATAATTCATAAATGAATAAAACATTTGATTCAAAAATTTCTATTACTCATAAAATAAAAAAATAATTAAGTATTTATTCTTTTTAATAATAAACTTTACAGTTTTATGTTAATTTAAGTTGGCAACAACTTAGATTTTTTTAAATTTTTATGTCGTTCGCGTACGGTACCTGGTAGCACTGATTTATAGAAACATTTAGGTTAATTTTATTTGCGAACGATTAAAAATCATTCATATAAGTGATTTTTACCGTTTGCGAACGGTTAAAGTGTATTTATTGTTTAAAGATTTTGATAAAAAGTTAAAGTTGCGAACGGAATGTTTTTGTTTTTTTTTGTATCGTTCGGTTCCCGAAGTTTTCGGTCTTCTAAAGGTTAAAAACACCGAAAAATAATAAAAAATGTCCGGAGTTCTATTTTAATTTTATTTAATTTAAACTTTTAGTATTTTTAATTGATATTTTAAAGTTTTATTTAAGTGTCTAAGCTCGCGAAGTTGATAAATATCTAAGTTTGTTTATGATTTTATAAAATAAAAAAATCAACCAATCAAATAACAAGGAATTTAATTCACTCCCGGAAGGAATAAATAAATAAATTTATTTATTTATTTATTTTATCATAGAGATAATTAAAAAACATAAAATTTTTCAGTAAGGTAAGAAAATCCTAACTATTCATTTATAATTCTAATTTATTATTTTTAATCAATACAAGTCTGTAATTAAGAGGGGGGTGAATTTTTTTGGTTGCCGACGACGCTACTTTTCATTTGGTACTTTATGTTTTCGAGAATCGTGCTTTTTGAATGTAATGGTTAAAGATATCCTGCTCTAAAAAGTCAAATTTGTGATTCGAAATCATAATTAGTGTTTATTTTATTGTCTCGCGTATTAACCACCTTCGAAATGTTTTGAAAGTGTTAATATCGTGGTCACATCGTATTTTTAAGCTGTGGTTTTTGTATTTGTAAATATGGGAATTTTAATCTTCTGTTAATAACAACATCCTTCAGAATTTTCCGTAATATTTACATTTGAAACTAACAGTTGGATTTGTTATTCTTGTTTCTTTACTTTCAAAGCTGTCAAAGTCAGTTGAAGTGAAACTTATATTTATAAATAAATTAAGTTTATAATTTATTTTGACTTTTGATAATCATTTGATAACAAAGAGTTGATAATTTAATTTTGTCTAATATTAGTCAATTTACTTTTAAAATTAGTACACTTTATTATCAGTTTTAGTTGGATGAAGTTGACTTAGTTTGCTACAGATTTCATTATGGCAAAACTGATTTATTGGTTATAAACTTCTTATATTAATAAGAAAGTTAAAAAATGTACAAATTAAGTTTCTTATCAATTTTAATACTTTATCTGACTTTGACTAGTTCCCATCTTTTTTGCATATTTTAGGTTAAAGTATTTCTAGATAACAAAGTTAAATCTAGGTACTTTTTTCAAATTTAATCATAGAAGTTTTGTCCTATTTTAAAAGGACTAAGGTTGTGATTAGTGACATTTTCCTATAAAAATTTCTCAAGATGGAGGATCAAGTTTGTCCACAATGCAGAACTACCAAATATCGGAATCCTTCGTTAAAATTATTGGTTAACGTTTGCGGACATTCACTATGCGAGAGTTGCGTAGATTTAATGTTCTTGAAGGGAGCAGGAAGCTGTCCAGAGTGCGGTGTACTTCTTAAAAGAAATAACTTCCGTGCTCAAATTTTTGAAGATTTAACTGTTGAAAAGGAAGTCGATATAAGAAAGAAAATATTAAAAGATTATAATAAGAAAGAAGAAGATTTTGATAGTTTAGATGACTATAACGATTATTTAGAACAAGTTGAAACTATTATTTATAATTTAGTTAACGGGATCGACGTCGAAGAAACTCAACGGGCTATAGAAAAGTACAAGAAAGATAACAGGGACTCCATTTTCAGGAATAAGCTCAAACAGGGTCGTTCCGAAATGGAATTAGACGAATTGATCGAGTTAGAAAAAGAATCGCAGGAGTTACGTAAGCAAGAGACGATTAAGAGTGAAGTCGAAACTAAAATGAAAAAGATGTTAGCTAAGGAAGCACTAATCGACGAGTTAATGTTTAGCGAAACTAACGCTAAATCTATTGTTAAATCGTTTAAAGAGAGAGTTGTCGAGAATCAAGAAATTGAATTTAAAGAACCACCCGTAAGACAATCTCATTTCTCTACTGGTGTTAAATTTGGACGAGCTTTAGATTTCGTTCCGGTTAAGATGGAAGAAGCTCCGTTATACAATTACGAAGAACCTGTTCTTTATTTTAATGGACCCCAACCACCTGTTGTTGAAAATGGAAGCGAATATTTGAAATATATAAGGAAAGAAACGATAGAAGAACGTGCCGGAGGACATAACTCTATAATCAATGTCAACAGGATACTACAAGATGCTGTTTCCGGTCTTTATTTTAGTGTTAGATCTTCTTAGACACAAAATGTAACGAGTCATTTATGGTTTTGTAATTCTAGACATCCTACTTCTGTAAACTTATAGGTTTATATCGTAATTATAGGTTCATATCATAATTTGAGCGAAACGTAAGGTAAACAAATATCAAGTAAAACTTCATTTTTTTCATTGATATCCGAATGGCTTTGCACATTTGGAAAGAAAAAGTTCCCGAGTTTGGCTGTACCCAATTTTTACTGTATATTATGAGAAAATTCAAGGCTCTATCCGGTCATTATTATAGTAAAAATAAGATTGTACTGAAGTTTGTTCAGCTCAAAAAATTGATAGTTCAATTGTTTATTTCTTTATAATGTTCCACTACTTAGTTTTTGTTCAATAAAATATTAAAATTATTTTTTTTGTTTTTTTCACCTTAAGTTTATTTTTTAGTCTTCCTGGATCTAATTGATTGACAGCACATCTAATTGATTCCCATTGAAAATTATCGAATTCAATCAGCAGACAAGCTGTTAGCCAAACTTGACAGGGGTCCAACTTGACAAAATTTAATATTCATCTTTTTGTGCAGTTTTTAGCATTATTACTTTCTAGGAAATTCATTAAAGAATGTTAAATTATACTGAAATTTTCATCATAAAAATTACTCTTATGAGGTTGTTCTGGAAGTCGTGGGGGTGAGAAGATTGATTGATTTGACTTATAATATATGACAATTTATGTATGTATTTATGTATGTGTGTAAGTATTTATGTATGTATGTAAGTATTTATTATTTATGTTATGTAATATATAATATATATATATATATATATATATATATATATATATATATATATATATATATTATATATATAAACCACACAAGGTTTAAAATCTCCCCGCCAAGTCTTTGGTCTATAAAAGTTGGGAAATAAACTTTTTTGTCCCGAAATTAAAAAGGTTACATCTTCAGAGGGCTCGTCGTGCTCATTGAGACTAGAAGTTAATCACTGATTTAACTTTATTAGTTGAGAGCTCGAGTGTTGCCCCGCCTGCTGATGATGGCGTTATGCCGAAACCAGGATATTTATATCCAACACAGTATCGAGCTGATTCTTCGATTTTTTTGTCCCGCCAAGTTATGTCTGTTTTATTACTAAGTTAAGTTAAGTATGATTGTTAAGAGTTAATGGGTAGAAAAGAGTCACCCGTGGTGTAGTGATTAAGGTACGCGGCCAATACACAGAATGAATAGACTTTGGTCATGGGTTCAATCCCAGCGCGCGCCTCTAGGATTTCTATGAGAGAGATAAAAATTCTGCCTACCACGTCCTTCACAAGGGACGTAAAGCCGGTGGTCTCGAGCCTGTGCGTTGTCAGGTACTCGTTAAAGATCCCTTACCCTAAATGAATCTGGTATAGGCCAATTAGGACCCTCATTATAATACTATAGTGTGTCTGCCTTGTAGTTTAAAGTGTATGGTTTGGTTTAACAGTGAGAGCACGTGTTTGTTCTAGTTTCACTAGACTATAAGAGTCAGTGAAAATATGTATGATTGCTTAAAAAAGCATGAGAGGAACCATAGAAATTCACGGCTCTTCTGTCTAGATTAGATGAAATATACCTACACTTGAAATTAAAAGGAGTAGAACACTATCTTAGGGAGCTGGCAAAAAGGGCCCAACAACGTGGCCTACTTGCCTGGTAGTTACTACCACTGACCCCATATTACTACTACTACTAATGGGTAGGGATGCTGCTAAAAAATTTATTTCCTACTGGGCAAAAATGAGTTTAAAACGGAAGATAAATATAATGATAAAGCATCTACAGGTGGTCAACTACCTACCAGACCGAAACCATCCTGAATGTAGTATGTTTTTCAATCCTGTTTCTGTTAAAGATGTACAGGAGGTTATTAGAGAACAGAGTAGTTCACAAGCTAAGGATGTTTATGACATACATAACAAATTTTTGAAATCAATTAATGCTAGTATATGTAGTTATTTAATAAAATTAATTAATGAAACATTTGAAACTGGAATTTTCCCTAATGAAATTAAGGTTAGTAGAATCATTCCGTTGTTTAAAATGGAAGACCCGACTAACTTTAATAACTATAGACCAGTTACAATTGTAACAGTCCTGTCTAAGATAATAGAAAAAATTATGCACAAGCAAATGTTAGTTTTCTTAGAAAAACATCATCTTTTATCGAATTGCCACCAAAAAAATAAATCAATTTTCAGTACCAAAAAATATATATTTGAGTCTTTGAATAATAGGGAGAAAGTAGCTGTTTTACAGTCTATCGTTTAGTTTAAAAATCTTGACAGGTCAGTTTAGACACCACTGATTCTTAAGAAAAAAAATCCCTGCAAGAAGGGAGCGGGAAAAAATTATGTAAACAAATCAGGTTATTTTACCCGTATTTTCTTGGCGATGTTTTTTTTACATTTCTTTTGTGTAGTTTTATTTTAAAATATCATTTTAAGATTAATTTGAAAGTAGTTTTCAAAACGATGTAATCAAAAGAAAGAAAAAAAACCTCAAACAAAGTGAACGATTGCCGGGAAGAAGGTTTTTTCCCTACAGCGGATATTGTGGTAGGGATTTTTTTCTCTTTTTAAGTGAGAAGTTGGCAGCGGCTTCTCTCATTGGTCAATCCCCAAAATACATATGACCTTGGGGAATTTTAAACTAAACAATGGACTGTAAGATCTTATTTAATGAATAGGAATCAAAAAGTAGTAATTAAAAATAAAAAAAGGCAAAGACTACACATCAGAATACATGATAAAAGGTGCTGGAGTACCGCGAGGGTTGGTTTTAGTACCTCTTCTATATTGTTTTGAAAGCAAAAAGTTTACTCAGGCAGTGGGGGCACGTGTTGATTTTAGCTTGAGTATGGAATTTTAGAGTAGGATCACGGCTCGTCTCTGGATTTGACAGGAAATAGTTTTGTTTGGACTTATAAAGCAGAACACTACAGTATATTGTTTAGTTTAAAATTCCCCAAGGTCATAAGTATTTTGGGGATTGACCAATGAGAGAAGCCGCTGCCAACCTCTCACTTAAAAAGAGAAAAAAATCCCTACCACAATAACCGCTGTAGGGAAAAAACCTTCTTCCTGTCAATCGTTCACTTTCTTTGTGGTTCTTCTTTTGATTATATCGTTTTGAAAACTACTTTCAAATTAATCTTAAAATGATATTTTAAAATAAAAGTACACAAAAGAAACGTAAAAAAAAACATCGCCAAGAAAATCGGGTAAAATAACCTGATTTGTTTACATAGTTTTTCTCGCCCCCTTCTTGCAGGAAGTTTTTTTCTTAAGAATCAGTGGTGTCTAAACTGACCTGTCAAGATTTTTAAACTAAACGATAGACTGTATCTTCTATCCCAGGCAATTATAAAAAATGTCAAGTCATCGGGTAATGACATGATCTCTACTTGCTATCATATTGCTTTCCTCTTGTACAAAAAATAAAGAGTTTGTTTGTTCAATGTTTAAAAATAAATAAAGTTTGTCTTTCCACAGATGATTTATTATTATAAAACAAAGCCAGCTTTCAACCTGATCGGTCATCATCGGTGCCGGTGAGATGAGTCTAGATTACTTTTTTAGCCGGTTCTGAGTGTATAAGACTCAAATTGAGTCTTATACATGCCTTGGCCTCAGAAACCGGCTATAAAAGTAATCTAGACTCATCTCACTGGCACTGATGATAACCGTTAACGTTGAAAGCTGGCTTTGTTTTAATAATAATAAATCATCTGTGGAAAGACAAACTTTATTTATTTATAAGCTTATTCCACATCACAGTATTTATCGGATGTTCAATGTTTATTGTTTATTATTTTTGTTCTATTTATAGGTCATGAAGTGAATCAAGGAAGGTAATGGAACAATTCCAAATTGGAGATGTGACCATTCAACGTGTTATAAAAGATGACGAAACATCCGATGTAGATGAGGAACAGGAGGAACAATACACGGATCAGGATGCCGAACAATATACGGACCAGGACCCTGATCAATACACAGAGCCCGAACAATACGAAAGACAAGACACTGGACAATACCCGGACCAAGGTTCTGGGCAGTATACAGCTCAACGGTATAGTTCGACCGGACCATATAACGAACACCAAACGGAACAATACACGGATTACAATGAATCTCATAGAATGGAATATGATCAGCGATCGTATTCTGAACAGAGGCCGTACCCTGAACATAGGTCATACCCTGAGCAGGAGGAGTATGCTGATCAGGCGAGGTATTCGGAACAAGGTTATTCTAGAGATGATCAATGTGACGAACGAATCCTACCATCTGGCCATGCATTATCGCAGCATTGTAAGTTTTTTTTGTTTTTTTTTTATTCCTGGGTACACTGCTTTGACAACTTAGATCATTAGTAGGACCACAAGTGGAGGAGTAACTCTAATAATTAGACAGTTTTATGTATAATTTTATTTATTTATTTATTATTTTATTCCCCAGTACACTGCATTGACCACTTAGATCATTAGCAGGACTACTCTTCCACCCGTGGAACTCTAATAATTAGACAGTTTTCTATTTTTTTTCATTTTATTTTTTTTTTTTTTTTTTTTTTTTTTCATTTTATTTTATTTTTGTACTTTTTTTTGCTAATATTAAGGTAAGGTTGTTTTAGTTTATTTTGTGAGAATCTAAGAACATAACATTGTCGGGAGGTATATGAGAGTGTCAGACAGAAAGTAGCGGGGAACTCAGTGCTGGCATCTAGCGGCAGCTCTGAAACTAACTCTTCTTACCATAACATTCTTCCCAAGAATATAATAGGTATAGAGTGTCGGAAGTATATGAGAGTGTCAGACAGAAGTGAGGGAGAACTAGGTGCTGGCATCTAGTGGCAACTCTGAAACTAACTCTTCTTACCATAACATTCCCCAAAGAATATAATAGGTATAGAGTGTAGGAAGGTATATGAGAGTGTCAGACAGAAGGTAGGGGTGAACTCAGTGCTGGCATCTAGTGGCAGCTCTGAAACTAAATCTTCTTACCATAATATTCTTCTCACTTTCCTAAATTATTATTATATAATCACCTCTCTCTTTATTGCCATTATAATGACTCAAGTATTTTTTATCGCTTTTTACCAAGACGTTTTGAAAGTTAAGTGTTGCGTTTTCGCAACACTAGGCGAAAAATACTACAGGGTCGAAAAATACTAAATTTAGCCATGCTATTTTTTTTAGCCCAAATTAATTATTTGTTTCTTTATAAGCAAACATTAAAGCATTATTTGGAGCCTTTACAATGTTAGGGATTAATTGGTATAGGAACCAATGAGATTAGCCTGTTATAAAATTGTAGGTGTGGTTTAACATCCAGGACTAACCTAATTGGCTCCTTTGCTTTATTTTCCCATGCTGTCAAGTGATTATAACCATGTGTTGTACTATAGTTTCACATTAAATTAATAAATAATTCATCATTAATAATCATTGCATGGTCTTAAAGGTTGGAGTTTTGATAATTGTTAAATTTATCTTTAACCATTTATTTTTATTTTTTTAAATAATTCTTTTATTAAAAAGGTTGTATTTACCGCAAGTTGAAGAAGCTGATCTTCAGAGGGCTCGTCGTGCTCATTGAGACTAGAAGTTAATCACTGATTTAACTTTATTAGTTGAGAGCTCGAGTGTTGCCCCGCCTGCTGATGATGGCGTTATGCCGAAACCGGTCCAGGGATATTTATATCCAACAGCAAGTATCGACGGTAGCTGATTCTTCGATTAATTCTTTTATTTTTCAAATATACAAAAATACAACAAAAAAACAATTAAAAATCCCACAAATCGTTAGATTGTGTGTGGGGGAAACACAGTATTAATAACTTTATTATGATTATTTATTAATAATAATTTTAATTTTTTAATAACAGTATTAATTATAAAATATTGTTATTTTCCCAAAATCAACTTATTATAACCGTGTGTTTTACTATAATAATACATCTTATGTATAACCTCTTATCTTTATTAGTATTCTATCATTACCTACTTTTTCTGATATTGCTTATATGGTTAAAATTTTGGCTTTCAGGCGAGGAAGAGAAATCGGTGGAAAGATCCGGATTGATGGATGAAGGAGATGAGGAAATCGATCCACCGATGGATCAAGATCAACCCGACGGTATAAATTTAGAAGCGGATGATCAACTTCCACCTGAAGACGATGGAAATAATCCTGAAGTAAGAGATCTGCCTCTGTTAAATTTAATGTCGGTGTATCTTAAGTGTTTCACCCAGCTTTACTGGTCCCCTATTCGCGATTCAAAGTCCGTAGCAAAGCCATTGTTGCTGATAAGAAATTGATAACAAAAGGCTGATTGTTGTTAACAAAGAGACTAATACTATTAGAGGGAGGATTCAACAGCTCTTATCATTCCTTGGGTAGCTAGGTGCCGTAACGGTACATTGGTGACGTCATTTTTTATTTTTCATAATAATTACAATTTCACATAAATATTACATTATTTTTCCACTATTTTGTTTTAAATCAAGTTAAATAAATTTAAAATAAGTTTTAATTATTATCTATTGCATGTATTCTTTAATTGTTAGTGTTGAATAAAGTGGTTTAATGTGGCATCACTGAAAAATGCCCGCCATTTGTAGAGTGTGTGCCTTAAAAGGGGTTGTAGAAGGGTGGGGGAGTATCTAGTCTCTCTCTAGGGAGGCTATAGTAGGGGTAAGTACAGTTACGGCACCTATGGAAACTGTCTCACTTCCAGACCCCTTATCACTGTGTTAATCGGGTCCTTTACTCTTCTAATAGTATTAGTCTCTTTGCCTATTCGCGATTCAAGGTCTGTAGCAGACCCATCGTTGCTGATAGGAAATTGATAACAAAAGAGTGATCGTTTTTAAAGTCCTTATGGGAGTTTTTTTTTTTTTTTTTTTTTTTATTTGTGACGATTATTTCTTTAAATATTTTCTCAAAGTGCTTTGATTTAATTGATTGTAGGGCGTATGAACTCAGTAGAATCACTATTTCATTAAAAAATAGGGTTTTTATGGGTTGTCACGAGTATTTAAATTGAGTGATAAGAAGGTGAAAATCACAATACAGTGTTTTATTATATTATTGTTAATTAATGTTACTTTTAAATAATTTTAGTTTGCACCAACACACAAAATTACCTTTTTTATTGCATTATATTTTTTATATTAGTTGTAACAGGCATATAAATTAACTGATAACAAGCTAATTTTCACCGTAATAGTGTTTTGTTTTATTAATTGTTAATCAATTTTATTTACTCACTAAAACAATTAATAACTCACTAAATGCACTCTTTTTTTAAAAAATGTTAGTTTAAATTATTCGTTTAGGTTTTATTATTTTTGGGTTAAATCAGACAAATCTAAGTCTGTAGTGATAAGAGTCTGATCCTATATATGAAATTCTGGAATAATCAATGTATTTATCTATGAAATACTAACAAATTTTTTTTAGCAACGATGGACGTTCTATTAATTTTTTACTCATTTGTCCCAAATTAACTTAACTTACAATAAAGAAATAAAAGAAAAATTTCTATCGGCTCCCATGCTAATCCTATGATACATTTTTCTTATCACCCTTCTGTTTTCCCGACATTGGTATTGCCAACCTTACAACTATCTATTTGAATCACGAATATCAGTAGTTCTCAACAATTTTTCACTCACCGTCCTCTTTTAGGTTTTTAAATTTTCCACTCCCCCTCTTTATTAATCAATCTAGGAGAGGGCAGCTCTTCTAGATTGACTTTATACTTGGATTTGTCTGATTTAACCCAGAAATAATTAAGCTAAACAGATAATTTAAACATTTTTTTACTACCCTGTCAGTAGTAGTAGTTGAAGTAATAGTGGACAGTAGTCCACTATTACTCAGAGTAGACTAGACTCATTTAGAGGAATCAGAGTCTAATTCTTCTTGGCCAATTTCCTAGTTCATGGCTTATAACAGACTAAAATCTGTCATGAGAACGGATGATGTTTGTTAAGGTCAAAAGCTGGCTATTTACATATGCTTGTGGAAAGTCAAATAATGTTTATTTTTATTTTTTCTCCTAGTCTCCTACATCTCATCAGTGTCTGTTATAAGCACTGATAGCCAGCTTTCGACTTAATTGATCATCAGTGCCTGTGAGATCAGTCTGTTATAAGCACTGATAACCAGCTTTCGACTTGATCAATCATCAGTGCCTGTGAGATCAGTCTGTTATAAGCACTGATAGCCAGCTTTCGACTTGATCAATCATCAGTGCCTGTGAGATGAGTCTAATTCTTCTTGGTCAATTTCCTAGGTCATGGCTTATAACAGACTAAAATCTGTCATGAGAACTGATGATATTCGTTAAGGTTTTTTTTTTAATTCCGGAGGAAATAATTTCCTACGTACTTTGACCTCGTATGTGGGTCCATAATACCTGTTTGTTAAGGTTGAAAGCTGGCTATTTACATATGCTTGTGGAAAGACTAATAATGTTTATTTTTATTTTTTCTCCTACTCTCCTACATCGCCCCCAGAAGGGCAGTGACACTGCTCTATATTATATTGTATTTTTTTAAGTTAGATTTCGTCTAATTTACTTTTTCCCTATAGGAAGACGATGAGAGTGTCGAACCCGTCAGTCTAATGGAGTCGGAAGATCTGCTTAGGAAAGTCAAAGAAGAACCTGAAGACTCTGACGGAGACTTAGACGACATGGATATGAGCGGAGAAGGTTCGAGACAAGAAGGGGTCTCAAACTCAGTTGCCGAATCACTCCTCGAATCTTTAGTTGCTGTCGAGAATGATGATAATCAACAGATTAAATCGGAACAAGATGAAGAGCAACAGGTATTTGGATGATATTTTATAGTATAATCCATGGGTACTTATTTACTGGTTCCCACATAAAGTTGGGACCCAAGTAAATATGGCGATATAGGGCAATTATTCAATTGGGTACCGACAGTATATTATCTAAATCATATAAAAGAAATTCTTTAACAATCTTAATGGGGATGTTGAAAAGCAATGGGGCTTTTGTATGGGTTGAGAAGGGGGAATAAGAAAATATTGATAATCAATAAATAAGATGATATAGGGCGAAAGTGCCCTTGGTTCCCAACATAAAATTGGGACCCAAGTAAATTAGGCAATTTACTTGGAAGGAAAATTACAAAATATTTTTGTTATCATAGCAAAAAACTTGGGATTTCTTATAGTCTTAACTCCATTACAAATTGAAACTAAGGAATTTTAATGGAGTTTAGACAGACCTCCTAGTTCCTATACCTAAATCCACTCGATTTTTCAGATAAATTAAGGTTGGGAACTAAGTAAATAAGTGCCAATCCATGGTTAAAATCAGTTGACAGCGTGGGGAAATAGTCTTGAGGAACCAATGAGGTTAGTCTGATATGAAATTGTAGGCATGGTTTAACTTCTAGGAGTTAACTCATTGGCTCCCTCCCATTATTTTCCTACGCTGTCAACTGATTTTAACCGTGTGTTATTATACCGTAGTAATTGACTAATATAAAACTAGTAATCTTTTTTTATTCAAATAGTTCTTATTTCACAAATATACAACATACAGAGGCATATTTTACAAACATTATTAGATGTGAAATCTTACAAGGATTAGCCCGTGAGTGGGAACAATTTTTAATGACTGTGTCTTCTGGCGGTTTCATAGATTTAATTCAAACAACAAAAAAAAGATAGTTACATTTTTGAAATTTCAAAAAGTATTAAATTTACAATAGTAAAATTGTTATACAATATAATAAAATAGTTATTTATGCCATAAGGCTGAGAAGTGTGTCTTTATGTCACGGCAATTAGATTTACCGACGAGCGAAGCGAGTCGGGAAAAATTGCCAAGACATAAAGACATCTCAGCCGATGGCATACACATTTTTTTTGAGGTAGCATTCATTAAATAAACTGCGATGTATACTTAATTGAAAAAAAACAAACGTCCAATTAACTCCATATTATCGTCGTCATTAAATTCATCCATAGCTTCACACTTTTACTCAAAAATTTAAAAGCTTTACAAATAAACACACAAAAATTGTCAATTAGAACACCTTTTAAAAGCGAAAAAAATTAGTCTACGAACAAAAACAGAAAAAAAATGAACGTTTTTAAACAAACCTCATGAAGGATTATACAGATTGTTTTTTTGAACACGCTACATTACAGTAATAGCGGCATATGTGAATTACTTTTACGTCCTAGGAGTTTTATTACATTCATTATCGTCCTCGGAGGGTGAAAAGTACTAAATACCTCCTATAACAATAATGATTGGCTTCTCATCCTAAAACGGTCCAATAAAGTGCTCAATACGTACTACCTCAAAAAAATTAAATTAAGAGCTTAAAATAATATGTATAAGGAAGGTGGTAGTGTAAAAAAACCAAAGTATGTAAAACCTAAGTGATTAAATAACTCTGTGTTTGTCTTGATCAAATATGAAAAATCAATATGATTAATTAATATATTAAACTTATTTTCTAATTGATATATTTCTGTTAATTATTTTTTTATCCTTATTATACTTATATTAGTTTGTTTTATTAAACTTCTAGTTTTATTTATCTTTTCATAATAAAGATTATTTTTTACTTTAAAATCACTATTGAAGTTATATTCAAGCTTTTGAGGAGGAATAGGTCTTAATTAATAAAAAAATAGAGGTCCCTATAAAGTTTTTTGTCTTATTGAAGTTATCTTACATTTAGCAGAAGGGTCAATTATACAGTTTTTTCACTGAAAACTTTCAGGGTGAACAGTTTACCAATAACTTCTGAACCATTTAACACAAATTAATGAAACTTCGTAGTTCAACTTCGAGTGTTGGTATTTTTGTCATAAGCTCTTTCTCCTTAAGACTACTATTTTGGTGGAAATAAGTGCTCATAGTGTTAAATTGGATATTTTAACTCAAAACTAAGTTTACAGTCTATCGTTTAGTTTAAAAATCCCCAAGGTCATAAGTATTTTGGGGATTGACCAATCAGAGAAGCCGCTGCCAACCTCTCACTTAAAAAGAGAAAAAAATCCCTACCACAATAACCGCTGTAGGGAAAAAACCTTCTTCCCGGCAATCGTTCACTTTGTTTGTGGTTCTTCTTTTGATTACATCGTTTTGAAAACTACATTCAAATTAGTCTTAAAATGATATTTTAAAATAAAACTACACAAAAGAAACGTAAAAAAAACATCGCCAAGAAAATACGGGTAAAATAACCTGATTTGTTTACCTAGTTTTTTCCCGCTCTCTTCTTGCAGGGATTTTTTTTTCTTAAGAATCAGTGGTGCCTAAACTGACCTGTCAAGATTTTTAAACTAAACGACAGATACAGTAAGTATTATCGTTAGAAAGAATTTAATAAGAGTAAAAATGTCTTCTTTTTGAGCTGAAGAGCTCAAATCAATCATTACATTGCCCTAACATTCTGAGGCATTTATAATTTATAATACTGCTAGATTTTTGGAAAAATTCACTGTTTTTACTTTTCCTCATTTATACCTGAGGTATATTCGAAAATTATTGTGTTTGCAAAAAAATCCTAAACCGGGATGAAACCGGATTTATCCGTTTCAGGTGTTTTAAGGCCTCCTGAGTGGTTTTCACAAAGTTGTCTGTCTGTATGTATGAGTGTGTGTCTGTTATCATCGTATGTCCCAGTGTATTTATGCTAGAGAGTTGAAACTTTGTACCAAAATCAGTATTACCGCAATTCGAAAAATATTTTTTTTACGACGTCATTAACTCTCAATAATGACTTAGCAAAAATTTCAAAAAATTATTCGCAATTCAAAGTCCATAGCAGCGCCACCATCGCTGATAAGAAATTGATAATGAAAGGATGATCCTTGTTAAAGTCCTTTTGTGTGTTTTTTTGGTTTTCCTTATTTGTAACGATTATTTCTTTAATTTTTTTCTCAAAGTGCTTTAATTTAATTAATTTTAGGGCGTATGAACTCAGTAGAATCACTATTTCATTGAAAAATAGGGTT
>JACMZG010000009.1:352039-402039 GCA_018340805.1 Microvelia longipes
GTTCTTTAAAATTAAATGGTAGAAAAAGCCAATAGAATTAATAAAAATGTTTTTTTTTTATTTATTCGGTTTGTTGGTTTGTTGCCTGTGCAGGCAGAATCGGTTCAATATTACAAAGTAAAATAATTTAACTTTTGATAACTAAAGAAAAACAAAAAAATTCATCATCTAACAGAAGTAAGATCCAATGCATCAACTAGTAATTGTTTCATCTTGGCATCAACCAGTTGACGTTTCAACTTTGCATTTTTTAGTTTTTGATTACTGACGTATCCGAATGTTTTTCTTTTGGAAAAACCTAATGGATTTATCTTATCTTATTCTATTAATCAGTTGATCTTTTTGCATCAACTTGCTCTGCAAACTAATTTATGCAAAACAAAGATGCAAAATTAAAGGTAGATTTAAATCAAAGGTTTCTTGTTTCAGGTACAAAAGCAGATCACAGTCAGTCGAGTTCAAGCTAAAACCCAGAGTAAGGTTTTGTCTCTTCTATCTGGTACCAGCGGAAGTACAACTCTGATCAAAGGACAGGCATCTCAAAAACCTAACACAGTACTAGTCAAGTTATCCAGTAATGGCGGCCCACCTCAAGTTGTCAACAAGAAGACACTCGACAGTATTAGAGCTGCTAAAGCAGCTGAATTTAAACAGAGTGTTAACAGAATTCCGACTAAAGCCGGGATGGTCACACCGAGTGTGTCTATCGCTCCTGTCAAACCATCGACTTCTCCGACTAAAAGTAAAGAGGACGTCGTCGAAATAAGTTCGAGCTCCGATGAAGATGATTGTATCGTTATTTCTGAACCGTCTGAAGAATCGGATCAAGAAGAAGACGATCCTGCTAATAGTGGGATGCATACTAACGACACGTACAACATACCTGATGAGCAAGGAAGGGTTTTAATCAATGTTGGGAAACCAGAAGGTGAAGCCGAAGTATTCTTAGCACCCCAAATAGCTCGCATTATTAAACCTCATCAAATCGGTGGGGTTCGATTCATGTTTGATAATGTTGTTGAAAGTTTAGAAAGGTTTAAAACATCACCGGGATTTGGTTGTATTTTAGCTCATAGTATGGGATTGGGTAAAACGCTTCAAGTTGTTTCTTTCTGCGATGTGTTCTTAAGAGATACCGATGCAAAATCTGTAATGTGTATCATGCCTATTAACACTCTACAGAATTGGTTAGCGGAGTTTAACATGTGGTTACCGAGTGATCCTAACAATTGTCCTTTGTCACAGCATGGTGAGGTTAGACCTCGAAATTTCTCTTTGTTCGTTCTTAATGATTTACATAAAACGTTGTCGGCGAGAGCTAAAGTCGTACAGGAGTGGAAAAAAGAAGGTGGAGTGTTGCTAATAGGTTATGAAATGTATAGACAGTTATCGATGAAGAAAAACGTTAAACCTAAGAAAGGCAAGAAAAAGAATCAGCCGGTTCCTCAAGAAGAAGTCGACGATGAGAAAGTTAAACCTTTACTGGACGAAGTTTACGAATCTTTAGTGAAACCAGGACCCGACTTGGTTATTTGCGATGAGGGTCATCGAATCAAAAATTCCCACGCTTCCATTTCGACGGCACTTAAACAGATCCGGACCAAACGGAGGATAGTGTTGACTGGATATCCCTTGCAGAATAATCTACTCGAGTACTGGTGCATGGTCGACTTTGTCAGACCCAATTATTTAGGTAGCAAAGCGGAATTCAGTAACATGTTTGAGAGACCGATTCAGAATGGACAGTGTATCGACTCTACTCCGCAAGATATTAGATTGATGAGGTATCGAGCTCATGTGCTTCATTCGCTCCTCGAGGGATTCGTACAGAGGTATTTTACCCTCTCATTTAATTTTTTTATTCTTTTCTGATTTTACTAGTGAATGAATGTTATTTTTATTGTTAAGACCATACAAAATTATACAATATAAATAGGTAAATCTTCGGTATACGGTGCACCCTGTTATCAATACTATATATCGATATATTTTTAGGTACGCGACACGTAAACGAGAACTGAGCACTTACAAGATAAGCAGCGTCGTTAAATTATTAATTATAATTAAAACATTAAAAAAACCATACAACAAATAAATGAAAACATTAACAACAGAAATATAATAAAAAACCTGAAAATAACAAACACAAAAATATGTAAAAAATACGCGTAACATAAAATTAGATGTGGTGTATCATCGATTATTCTTATGAAAACATAGTTAAAACATTATAAAAATATAAAAAAAATATGAAAATAGTTATAAACCATTTTACAACAAATAAAAAAACACAAACAACAAAAAACATTTAAAAAAATAATAAAATATGTTCATAAACGTAAAAGAAAAGGCATATATCGATTATTCCTACGTCACATCTCTAAACTAAAAATATATCGATATATAGTATTGATAACAGGGTGCACCGTATACCGAAGTTCAGCCTGTAAATATATAAAATTTACAATGGCATACAATCGTCATAATATATAATTAACAATATTTTTTAAATTAAAAAACTCTGCAACTGAGTAGCATGAGTTTTTCAATAAAAAATCCTTTACTCGACTTCCAAAGGAATCAATATCCATCTCTTTTGTTTCTTTCTCCAGCGAATTAAAAAAATTGAATGCCTAATAAGTTAGTGGCAGTTCTTTACCTCGTTAATCTATGAGATGGAATCACTAAATTATCTTTGTTTCTAGTGTCATAGAAGTGGTTGAAATTATTTTTTAGTAATTTATCTTCATTTAATTTTATAAATTTTAAACAGTGAAATATAAACAAGTTATGAAAGGTCATTATTTGGAGTTTTTAAACAGAGGTTTACAAGTAGCCAGTCTTCTTGCTCCTGCTATGATGCCAACAATTTGTTTTTGTTTTAAGCAAAGTTCATCTGATTCAGCATGGCCAAATAATATTAATCCATAAGAAATATAATTTATAATTTTATATGTTTAAATTAAATATTATTAAATTTATATAAAACATGCATAAAGTTTTACACAAATAAATTTATAAATGTTTATAAAAAATTAATAAACAAATTCATTATTGTTATTAATTTTATAAGCTAAGTTTATAAGTTTTGTTAATTTTAGATTTTACTTATATTTAAAATGTTACTTACACATATTGTTGAATTTAAAATATCATTGTTAACTTATGATTTATATGTTACATTTATGTTATGTTAATTGTTCGTTTTATTTATTTATATATTGTTACCAAACATATTATATAGGGATATGTTATTTGTATAATTTAGGATATTTACAGAATAACTAATATTAATAAATAATTAAATATTACATATAATATTTAAAATATAACAATATAAGATTTTATGTATGATATTTAATGTAATATTAAAAAAAAGTAATTAAATATAAATGAAAATATTGTATTTCTGTTCAACATTATATTAAACAAAATAATAATTAAACTTAATTATAAATTACTAACAAGCAGCCAACTTAACTGAGGAAAGACCAGAAGCTAAAATACCATTTGACCTGGTTAAGTTATGCATTGGTTAAGATTGGCGGCACAAGCCCTTAAGGCTCCACGGCTATTAGCCGATTTGCATGAAATCTATAAGAAATATGGGATTCAAACAGACCATGATATGCGTGTTTTAGGTCCTTTTGGCTCATTATTTGTTTGAGTTTTTTAAATAAGAAAATCTGCGAAGAAAGCTTCTTTTCTATGACAAGGATATGGCTTTTCCAGCTTAGCTGACTGTCTAGTATAATACCTAGAAATTTTATTATAGTTTCTGAGCTTTTTTTTCTTTTAATGAGAACAACATTTTTACTAGTTACTTGTGATTACCAATATACTAAATTTGTTTCGATTTGAGGTTGCCTTCGTGAGTTAGAGATTCTACAAGGATAAAGACTGAGCAACTCCGCACAGCTGTCTATTTCACATCTTAACACTGATGTAATATTTTTCAGGAGGAGTCATGCAGTGCTCAGAAACAGTCTGCCGCAGAAAGAAGAATATGTTCTACTAGTTCGAATGACACCGTTTCAGAGGAAGTTATATGATAGGTTCATGAACGATGTTGTTCGCACAAAAGCAGTTCCTAATCCTCTTAAGGCATTTGCTGTTTGTTGTAAGGTTGGTATATTCGTTTAACTTAATTTCTAACCTCTTAAACTGTGAATTTAACTTTTTTTGTGGGGGAAGGGGAGGTACCTGTTACGAACTTATCACCCAAGAGCTAGACACATCAAAAGTGTTTTTGAGCCCCAAAGGTTTAATCCACTAGATTAACTTATTTTGGCTCTCTCATAAAGGAGCAGGTTTTCTGCCATTTAAGATCTCGGAATTTTGCCCCTGGGCCCATTGAAAGTCTGAAAAATGGCGTCATAAACTTTTTTCCTCCAATGGCGTTGTTCATATTAGTTTTATAAAAAAAAGTGAAAAGGGGGTCTTTTTAAGTTTATTAAATATTTGACAAATTAACGTTTTCATCGTCAATTTGGTTATTGGTGATAACAAAAGTCACTACTTTACCCTTTAAAACACACAAAAACCTTAAAATTGCTTGTTTTTCTATCTTATCATGTTTAGGTTATAGGCAGATGTAAAAATCAAAAATATGCTATCAAACTACTGGTAATATAAAGTTCTTGAGAAATATAGTAGCACGGCTCTGATATATGATGATTCAATGTTTGACGTATAAGGCTGAAAAATATTTAATTTTGCATTTTTAGCGAGCATTTGTTAAACAATTGTACCGATTGTTTTTCTTTCTTTTTTTTAGCAGTAAAATTTTATTTATATCCAGACAGTATATAATGGAAAGTTTATTGACTTGTTTGAAGGGAGTAAAGAAGCACTTTTCTCTCCCAAGAGAGTAAAATACAACATAAGTTAAACAGTTAGAGTTTACCTTTTCAGTTTGGAGTTAAACATATAATTCCCCTCTGCTTTGCATCGGGAATTAAATGCTTTGGTTCCTTCAGCTTTCGCCTTGGGAACCAACTAACAGCTCAGGGAAATAATAGCATTATTTATACCCTTTGCTTCTAAATTTCTATCGTGTGTCTGCATCCTGGCCAGATTTTTAAATAGTAGTTCAGAAAGAAGTACAAAAATTAGGTGAAGTAAGTATTTCTTATCGATGACATATTAAATTTTACATTAATGTTACACCTCAACTTTGAATAATACTATATATAGAAGGAGCACAGGGACCGTAAACATAATGTAATTCCATTGATAACACGAAAGCCGGTTGACTGGTGCAACTAAGTAATGCTGCCAACCTGACAACAAAACATTATTTTAAATATGTGTCATAAATATCTATTAACAAAGAAAGGTCGTAAAGAACAAATATAATAACTTAAAACACCTGCTGAGTATTTAATTAAACTGGTCTTAGATGGCAAAAGGGAGTTGGAATAGAAAAATCTACATTTAGTTGACAAGGACTACTTTAATATAATTTTAATAAATACGTTAAACTACAATTTAAAATGCTTTAAATATTATAATGCACCGATATTTATATTAGTATTTTATGAATAATCAATCATTAATTAATAATAGAACATAATAATTCAGCAACCGGAAGTATTGCCAACTTTTTTATTTAGAAAATTGTATATTAAGTGCACCTGTGAATTGCCTTTCGTGTTATCAGTAGTGCTCCTTCTATATATAGTATTATTCTAAGGCTGAAATAAACAAGTTCAGCATCAAATATGTTAGGAGAATAAAATTGATTTTCATTTAACATGCCCAGTCGACTCCAGTCTATAATTGTCCAGTCGACTCCGTCTTTCGTGTTATCAGTAGTGCTCCTTTTATATATAGTATTATTGTGAGCACCTCAATCACCTATTGTGATGTCGCTTTTTGTTTTATGACAGATATGGAACCATCCGGATATCCTGTATAATTTCCTTCGGAAGAGGGAGCAAGATGAATTACTTGCGGATTTGGATTTGGAAGAGACTCAGTCTGCCATACAGAAGACCAAGGAGAAGAAGGGCAAAGGCAAAAAGGTGAGCAGGACTCCTGTTATTTAAATAGCCTGTTCCACGAAGGAAGAAAATTGAAAGAGTTTACTATTTTCTATTTCTAAGATTTCCAAATTTATCCCTACTCCACACTTTCCTAAGATATCTCTGGTTTACAAATTTACAATTCCTATACAATCCCTACTCCATTCAAACTTTCCTACCTCTGGTTTTTCAACTATACAATTCTATACTCCCTACTCCACAACTTCAAACTTTCCTAAGATACCTCTGGTTTTCAACTATACAATTCCTATACAAATCCCTACTCCACAACTTCAAACTTTCCTAAGATATCTCTGGTTTACAAATTTACAATTCCTATACAAATCCCTACTCCACGACTTCAAACTTTCCTAAGATACCTCTGGTTTTCAACTATACAATTCCTATACAAATCCCTACTCCACAACTTCAAACTTTCCTAAGATATCTCTGGTTTACAAATTTACAATTCCTATACAAATCCCTACTCCACACTTCAAACTTTCCTAAGATACCTCTGGTTTACAAATTTACAATTCCTATACAAATCTCTACTCCACAACTTCAAACTTTCCTAAGATACCTCTGGTTTACAAATTTACAATTCCTATACAAATCCCTACTCCACAACTTCAAACTTTCCTAAGATACCTCTGGTTTTCAACTATACAATTCCTATACAAATCCCTACTCCACAACTTCAAACTTTCCTAAGATACCTCTGGTTTACAACTTTACAATTCTTAGACAAATCCCTACTCTACAACTTCAAACTTTCGTAAGATATCTCTGGTTTAAAACTTTACAATTCCTTAACAAATCCCTACTCTACAACTTTACCCTAAACTAATCTTAAGTCTACTTAACACATTAACTTAACAATTTCACTTAACAACTTTAACTTGACAATTTAAAAACAAATTCCCTCTTTATTTTTGTTGACATTATTAGATTGTTTGTTATTTTGTATGAGTGTTTAGTTTGTTACTTTCTAGTTTAACCTATAGTTTAAAAATTGGTGTTTTTACTGGTATATATATTTTTCAGGGAAAGGAAGCTAAAAATGCTGGAGCTCCTCCTATAGAAACCTCTCCATCTAAGCCTGATCAGATGTGTCAAATGCCGGAATCAAATCAGCAACAGCCTCCTAATAACATGAATCTCTTCCAGAACCAGCAGCCCTTCCAACAGCAATATCCTCCTCAGCAATATCAGCAGAATAACTTTCAGCAAAATTTCAATCAGCAGACACCTGCTACTCAGCAAAATTATTACGATCAATTTGGAAATAATCAAAATCAAAATTATTACCAACCACCTCAAGATAATTGGGGACAACAGCAACAGCAGTTTGGTGGTAATTTTGGTAATAATTACTACGGTAATTACTATAACAATCAACCGGTGAATCAGAATTATCAACCGTTGCCTCCTCAGCCTGTTAAAGAAGAACCTCCAAAGTTAACTCCGACTGGGAAAAAACAAAAGAAACCAAGACAGAAGAAAGAAACTAAGAAAGAGAAGGCAGCAAGGGAAGCTGCCGAGGCAGCAGCGGCTGCCGCGGCAGCTGAAAGTCAAAAGCAAAATTTTAATTCTGGTTTTTCTGGTGGTCAAGTTATGTATAACTATCAAAATCCAGATTCGAATCAATCCAACCAGTTTCCATTTAATAATCAATTTCAACCTTCTTTCAATCAAAATCAATTCAATAACCAACAAAATCAGTTTGGGAATCAACCGAATCAGTTTGGAAATCAGCCTAATCAATTTGGGAACCAACCGAATCAATTTGCGAACGCACCAAATCAATTTGCCAATGCACCGAATCAATTTATGAACCAGCAGAATACCCAGTTAAACCAATTTCAGAGTCATCAAGAAACTCCTTCAAAGTCTCCGAGAAGGAAATCGGGGGATCAAAGCTCTCAGCAGTTTGCAAAACAGCAACAGTTTATGAACGCTGACCAAAAACAACAGCAGTTTATGAACCCTGATCCAAAACAACAGCAGTTTATGAACCCTGATCCAAAACAACAGCAGTTTATGAACCCTGATCCAAAACAACAGCAGTTTATGAACCCTGATCAAAAACAACAGCAGTTTATGAACCCTGATCCAAAACAACAGCAGTTTATGAACCCTGATCAAAAACAACAGCAGTTTATGAACCCTGATCCAAAACAGCAGTTTATGAACTGATCCAAAACAAAGCAGTTTATGAAGCAGTTTATGAACCTGATCCAAAACAACAGCAGAACCCTGATCAAAACACAGCAGTTTATGAACCTGATCCAAAACAGCAGCAGTTTATGAACCCTGACCCAAAACAGCAGCAGTTTATGAACCCTGATCCAAAGTTTATAAATTCTGATATGCAGCAACCATTTATGATGCAAGCTCAAGATACAAAACAATTTGAAGTTCAGAATTTCATGAACCAACCGGACATAAAGCCAGATTTCATGAAACAAAGTGAAGTGAAATCTCAAATGTTCATGAATCATGGTGATATGAAGTTTGACGATGTTAAGATGTTTTCTCAGGAAGATAAACTGCAGTATCAGGATATTAAGCCCCATGTCCAGCAATATCCAGATACTAAACCTATAGGGCAGGACCAGTACCAGGACATTAAGTCCCAGTTCCAGGATGTCAAACCACAGTTCCAGGATGTCAAGCCACATTTGCAGAACCAATATCAGGATTTTAAGCCACAGTTTCAGCAAATGCCAAACTACCAACAACAATCGTCCACAGTTGACAGCCCTGATATAAAACCTTTCCAATATAATCAGGTCAAAGTGGAGCAAAGTGAAGATGGATTCAGGAAAGACCAACAATCGGGACAATTTTCCCAATCGGCACAATCCAATAACCAATTCTTTGATGCTTTTTATGACGATAAGAATCAAAGGAATCAATTCGACAATCAAACTCAAACTGAAAGGGATCAACAGAGCGATAAGAGGGATAATTTCAACCAGCAGTCCAACCAGTATCAATTTAATCAGTTCAGTCAAAATCAATTGTTGGATCGGCAGAATCAAAGCGGGTTTCAGAACCAGTTTGGCAATTCCGCTCAGCAGAATTATCCGCAGCAGATGGGAAATCAAAATCAGTTGGAGTCCCAGAATCGAGATCAGTCGTTTGGGAGTCAAAATTCGCAGATGATGTCGGAACAGAATATGTTGAATCAACAAACCGATTTTCAAATCGATCAAATTATGAATAGGAATCAGACTGAAAATCAGTATCAGAGCAATCAAAGTCAGGATTTTAACAATATGATCGCACCGAGTCAAACGGGAAATAATCAGAGTTTTAGCAATCAAATAAGTAACGAAAATAAATTGGTGGATAATCAAAATCAGAATTATTTTAATCAAAAACAATTCAATCAAGCTGGATCTGGAAATCAATACCAGTCTCAAAATCAGCAGGAGTATTCTAACCAGTTTCCTTACAACGCACCTGATCAACCAACTGATTTTAACAGGCAGCAACAAAAAGATGATAATCAATGGAATTATAACTATGCAGGTGGGGTTGACCAGAATAAGTATAATCAGTCTTTACCTTCGAACCAGTATCAACCGACTCAGCAGGATTTTAACCAACAGAATCAATTTAGCAACCAGCAGAATCAGTCTGTCAATCAGCAGGATCAATATGGCAATGCTCAGAATCCTTTGAGCACCCCGCAAAATCAATTCACAAATGAGCAGAATCAATTCACAAATGATCAGAACCAATTCGGTAACATGCGGAATCCATCCGGGGCTCTTCAAAACCAATTGAGCAGTGAACAAAGTCAGCAAAACCAATTTAATCAGACGAATAATGAACCTAATCAGTTTGGCAATCTTCAAAATCCTTCGGGGAGTCTGCAAAATCAATTTGGCGATCAAGGGAATCAATTTAGTAATCAGTCGAATCAATTTAGTAATAAGCAAGGTAATCAGCAGAATCAATTTGGTAATCAACAGAATCAATTTGGGGTTCAGCAGAATCAAATGATGGGTCAACAGGGTCAGTTGGGATTCAGTGATAGTATGGTGAAACCTTCTCCTGTTAAAGAAACTAAGAAACCGAAAGGTAAAAAAGCTATTGCTGCGGCAGCTGCTGCCGCGGCTGCTACTGCTGCCGCGGCTGCCACTGCTGCCGCAGCTGCCACAGCTGCTGCGGCAGCCACTGCTTCTGCTTCCACCTCTACCCAATCTCAAGATCAAAATTATTACCAGCAGAACCAGTTTGATTACAATCAGAGAAATTTTGCTGATCATTTCCAGGGCGATCCTTTTAAGTCCCCACCGCCTCCATCTGGTAATTTTGGAAGAAAAGATATTTCTCAGAGCTATCAACAGAATCTGCCGTCTCCGGTGCCTGGTAGTCCACATCAGCCTCCACACTCACCCATGCACAACCCTGTTTCACCTCACCAGATATCGCCTCAGATGTCACCGCTCGCTCCTCAATCGCCAGTCAGGAGTCAGTCTGTCGGAACTTCCATGCCGCAATATCAACAAGAGCAATATTCTCAACAGAATTATCAGAGGAATAAGAATTTCAATCAAACTGTTTCCAACGTACAACAAACTCAAACTTTTGACAATCAGCAATCGTCTCAACAGTCCCAAGGGTATCATCAGTTTGCTCAGAATCAATCTCAAACTTCGGATTCTCAATACTCAGTCCCTCCGAACCAGAATTATCAACAGAATCATACGGTGAATCAACAAAATCCATCAAATGCCCAATCAAATCAAATGCAGCAACAACCCATTGGATTCCAAAACCAATCGATCCCTCAACAAAGTCAATATTTGTCTCCAAATCAAAGTAACCAAATGAATCAGCAAATGAATCAAAATCAGTATCAATCGAACATGTTCGGTGGGCAGGATTCCAATCAGCAGAATTATAATCAACAGCAATTTCCCAATCAGCAATTCTCTCAAAACACTCAGTGCCAAACTAATTTCCAACAGAATTCTGAACCGGAAAAACGAGACCAAACGGAAGAGATATCTTGTCAAACGGAACCCACTGACAAGGTTTTAGACAAATGCGACAAAGGAAGAGAAGACGGAAAAGGTTTTGAAAATAAAGACGATGATAAAAACAAAGATGAAAAGAAAGAAGATAAAAAGGAAATTAAAAGTGGTAAAGAAGAACCTGGAATTCCTTATGATTGGGTAAGTAGTATTTATAGTTTTAATATCATAGAGATATATTACTAGAGAGGGCATAGTCTATCTCAATACATTGAGAGGATTGATGCCATAGAGATATATTATTAGAGATGGCATAGCCTATCTCAATACATCAAGGATGTTGAATAAAGGGGATGACGCACTAAGTCGAATTGCCATTCAACAAAGTGACCCCATCGAAAATCAAAACATAGAGATGAATGCAACACGAAACACACGTCAAAAACCAACTGCACATGCTTGTACGAACTGCGCATGCTTAACAGCGCAGGTCTTAAATTTAGAGGCAAACTTATAACCTAAGGGAAGGTAAGTTTGCCCCTATTTCTCTATCTCATACAACTTCCATGGGGTCAGAAATGTTCCTTAATGCGTCATCCCCTTTATTCAACATCCTTGCAATACATTGAGAAGCCTGAAACATCTTTTTGGGGCTCTCAGGGGCTCTGTGCAACCTCATTGAAATCTCCTCCAAGAGTGAGCTTATGTTATAGTAAATCAATTGATTTTGGCTTCGGGCTTATTGTTTGTGTTTTGATTTGTATTTTCAACGTTCTACTATATAAGATACAGTAAATTTGTTTTGATTATTTGATTATACTTATAAGCAAATGTGGTCAGGTTACTTTTTCGATGTTGCGAGTCTGAAGTAGGAAGAATAAGCGTAGCGAATCCGATATGATGGGGAAAATTTTTAAGTTGTGTACTGGATTTATTTTTTCAAAATTCAAAATGACATCAGACGCACCAAACTATAAGGCATGATATTATTGTTTTGTTTTCAGGCTATCGAATTAATGAAAGGCTACACACCGGGACATATAGAGGAGAGTGCTAAGATGACTGTGTTCTTTTGCATACTTGAGGAGTCCATTGCTCTGGGAGACAGGATCCTTGTTTTCTCACAGAGTCTTTTTACTTTAAATCTGATGGAGGAACTACTGGGTCAACAGTTTGTACCTGGACGCAACGAGAGATGGATTAAAAATGTTAATTATTATCGTAAGTATTCCAAACACTAATTTAGTTAATAATACCAACCAGGACAATATAGTGACAAAGTACTGCTAGCACCATCCTATTAACTAGTACCACAACTAAAACAGTCTCTCTAGCTATACTATATACTCTTTGATCTAACTCTACCCTATCTTTATAATGTCAACCAAGACAATCTAGTGACAAAGTACTGCTAGCACCATCCTATTAACTAGTACCACAACTAAAACAGCCTCTCTAGCTATACTACATACTCTTTGATCTAACTCTACCCTATCTTTATAATGTCAACCAAGACAATCTAGTGACAAAGTACTGTTAGCACCATCCTATTAACTAGTACCACAACTAAAACAGTCTCTCTAGCTATACTACATACTCTTTGATCTAACTCTACCTATCTTTATAATGTCAACCAAGACAATCTAGTGACAAAGTACTGCTAGCACCATCCTATTAACTAGTACCACAACTAAAACAGCCTCTCTAGCTATACTACATACTCTATGATCTAACTCTACCCTATCTTTATAATACCAACCAGAACAATCTAGTGACAAAGTACTGCTAGCACCATCCTATTAACTAGTACCACAACTAAAACAGCCTCTCTAGCTATACTACATACTCTTTGATCTAACTCTACCCTATCTTATAATGTCAACCAAAAGAATCTAGTGACAATGAACTTCTAGCACTATCCTCACTCCTCATACTCTTTAAACAATTTTTACATCGATGATTTTCTTACAGGTCTGGACGGAAGCACAAGTGCGAGTGAAAGAGAGAAGCTTATTAATGAATTCAACTCGAACCCTAGTTTTCAGATGTTCTTGGTTAGCACTAGAGCCGGATCCTTAGGTATTAATTTAGTCGGAGCGAATAGGGTCATTGTATTTGATGCATCCTGGAACCCGTGCCACGACACCCAGGCTGTATGCAGAGTTTACAGGTTATAATTACTTTTTGATTTTATTATAGGAGGGGTGCAGTATTGTAATTTTAAAAATGTCACACCCACTTTCCAAATTAAGGCCTGTATTCAAAGACATTTTCCTAACATTCTCCTTAAGGGTTCCTTGAGGAGAATGTTAGGAAAATGTTTTTAAGCCACGAAATTTAAATGATCGTTCCCGTGTTTAAAAGTGGAAAAACATGGTTTTCGTGGCTTAAAAATATTTCCCTAACATTCTCCTTAAGGAAAATGTTAGGAAAATGTTTTTGAATACGGGCCTAAATTTCTGTGTTGCAGTACCTACAGATCCCAAAAATAAATATTATTGGTATATATATGAGGTGTTGGTATAGAATGACGGTAGGTATATGACAGTATTAGACAGAAGGTAGGGGTGAATTCCTTGCTGGTCTTAAATATACGATAAAGTTAACAGTAAAAGGCAAAAATATAAGTAAAAATTACCATGTAAACAAAGAATAAAAAAATCAAAAGAAAGATTCAAAGTACATATATATAGTACATAGTAAGATATATTCTAGAGGGGGCATAGCCTATCTCATATTCATTTAGAGGGCTGAAACATCTTTTTGGGGCTCTATGTAATCTTACTGAAACCTCCTTCAAGAGTGAGTTAAGGTTATAATAAATCAATTGATCTTGGCTTCCCGCACATTGTTTGTGTTTTGATTTTATTTTTAACATTCTGCTATATAAGTTATTGGTATTTTGTACTGATTATTTTATTATATTATAAGGGAAGGTGGTCAGGTTACTTTTTCGATGTTTCACAATTTAACATATAGGGCCCCTCTAGTAATATATCTCTATGCTTTTAGCAAAATATGACATTAAATAGTATTCTTCCTCTTCATCTTTGACTCAACGATGTCGGTGAGTCATAACAGACAGGATGAAGGGGGGGGGGAGGTAGGGGAAGTCAGCGAGAGGTACCTTCAGAAGTCTTTTTATATATTTTAACTTAAGTCTGTCATTTATTTAAGTTTTTAATTTATTTGCTTTTAAACTTATTTGTAAGGTACTGATGATGGCCTTATGATGTCTTTTTATATATTTTAACTTAAGTCTGTCATTTATTTAAGTTTTAATTTATTTGCTTTTAAACTTATTTGTAAGGTACTGATGATGGCCTATGATGTCTTTTTATATATTTTAACTTAAGTCTGTCATTTATTTAAGTTTTTAATTTATTTGTTTTTTAACTCATTTGTAAAGTACTGATGATGTCCTTATGATGTCTTTTTATGTATTTTAACTTAAGTCTGTCATTTATTTAAGTTTTTAATTTATTTGTTTTTAAACTTATTTGTAAGGCACTGATGATGACCTCATGTTAGGTTGAAAGCACTCTTGTAAATGAATTATTGCTTTTTATAGAGAGACTGTATTCTTCTTTCTGACTTTTCCATTAATTTGGGAATATTTTATCAAAAATACTTGCATTGAGAACAATAACTCTAAGATAACAACACTGTTTGGGTTTTTAAAACTGATGTGTTTTACAGGTATGGTCAGAAGAAGCCATGTTTTGTCTACCGTCTAGTTACTGATAATTGTTTGGAAAAGAAGATCTACGATAGACAGATTAATAAACAAGGTAGAGTGTTAATTTATTGTTATAACAAATTTTAAATAGAAACGAGCAAATCGGAACGATCCAATGACATCTTTTTACAGCTGTTTACAGACTAAGTACTGATGATGACGTTAAGTCGAAACCAGTCAGTTATAATTTGTTTATAGTATTGCGGTTGACAGTATCTTAATTTTTATTGATTTTAGTGTGTTTTTATATGACACATCATGGCAAGGGTCTTGAATAAAGGGGATGAAGCTCTAAGTCGATTTGCTATACAAATAAGTGACTCCATCGAAAACCAAAAAAATAGAGGGAATTCAATACAAAACACATGTCAAAAACTAACTGCACATGCTTGGTACAAACTGCTCATGCTTACAACTCTTAAAACAGTACAGGTCTTAAAATTTATAGGCAAATTTACCTCTCAATGGTTTCCCATTGTTTATTGCTTGAGAAGGTTATAAAAAACACGCTTAAATTATCATTCACTGAAGTGACTTAAGTATAGTCCAAAATTTAAAATTATATAAGCACAAATGACTTAACAAGCACCACAAATGTAACAATCACGAGAAGCACTGAAGGAAGTTGAGAAGCAAACTCGACAACCTTGCTACATAACCTGTGTTTGGCGCCTTTTTTTCATTATAACCAAGGGGAAGGTAAGTTTGCTCTTATTTCTCTAACTCATACAACTTCCATGGGGTCAGAAATGTTCCTTAATGCGTCATCCCCTTTATTTAAGATCCTTGCATCATGGTGAGTCTATACCACAAAATCTCTGTCAAAACAACTAATGACTTATACTAATGATTCGGCATTATTACTGACTTAGGGGTTGTAATAGGTTTGTTCAGCACATGATCTGGAGTAGACTACTCTTCTCTGCACTATTCTTATTTACTATCAAATTTTTCATTTTGGTGTAATCGAGGGTTAAGTGGAGTAAACTCTGGATTAGATGCAATCAGGGATAGAAAAGGGGTGATAAATATAAATTACCATCCTGGGTTTTCTAAACGTCTTAGCCAAATAAGATAAATTTTAATAATTTAAAATATAATAATGATAATGCCCGTTTAGAGCCTTGCGGCTCATCAGGGATAACCCCTGCAGGAACCACCTCGGGTGGGAGTAGCAACTGCTACGCTCAAAGTGTGTTCTAAAGCTGGCGATAATTAACTAAACAATAATCTTCTATAAACTGAGAGCGAAACCTGGGATGCGAACCCCAGACCTCCGTGGGTGTTAAAGGTCAGTGTAGACCTCGGCCACGGAGGCGGCAATCTAAAATATACCTACAGTTTTTGTTCAGTATATTGTTTATTTGAGCTGCTTTGTTTGAAAATGTGGATATTCTATGGGATATTTTTTACCTTACATTTCGTTCAAATTATGCAATTATTACTTAAAATTTGAGTAAATACTTATTATTTCATTAATCTGCACTATTTTTTGTGAACAATAACATGGGCAATTGCTAGTTATATGTTATTTTTGTTTAAATTAATTACGTACATATATCAGCTTTCTGTTTAAATAAAAACCCATGTTTTGATTATTAAGCTCAACACTGTATACTGTCTCGTCCCAACTGTAAAATTATATATGTCCGTAATTAATTTGAAGAAAAATAATTTAAAACTAGCAAATATTCACGTATTTTTTTACAATAGATAGTGCAGACTTATAAAATAATTACTATTTACCCAAATTCTAAGCAATAATATACTGATATCACTGATATCCAAACAGCTTTGCCTAAAACATTTTAGATCCTGTTAAATTACTATATAATAATAATAATGCCCGTTTAGAGCCTTGCGGCTCATCAGGGATAACCCTGCGGGAACCACCTCAAGTGGTATCAGCACCCGTTACGCTCAAAGTGTATTCCAAAGCTGGCGATAATTTATCTAGTCAATAATCTTCTATAAACTGAGAGCGAAACCTGGGATGCGAACCCCAGACCACCGTGGGTGTCAAAGGTCAGTGAAAATGACGCGATGAAATTTGGCAGGAATATACCTCTTAATATGACAAACAAATCTTCCAAATTTGTTTTGATATTGGCCGCCATTTTGAAATTATTTACTTTTGAAATTTAAAATTTTGACGCTTAATAATACCAAAAGTATACACGTGTTTTTGACGTATAACACCTTGTTGGATCTGCAAAAAAAATAGAAACAAATATAAAAAACTCCGATCAAAATCTACTAATTAGTTAAAAAGTTATGAGCGAACTTAATTATTAATTAGTGCGACACTTTTGTTAAACGTTAAAGTTTGTTTACATTTTTTCAAGGTTACAATTTTCCACCAAAAATTCAAATAATTTAATAAAACCGAGTAAATATCGGAACTTTTTCTCATTTAAGATTATGCGAAGTTTAACGTTCGCATAATTCCGGTTTCGGTTTTTTTGCAAACACAATACTTTTCCTATATACCTACAGTATATATGATGCAAAGGGGATACGCATAGCGAATACCATGTGATGAGGAAAAGTTCCGAGATACCCCGTGCTCGATTTTTTTTCTGTGAAATACATTTTTTTATACCTCGAATAATCGTAACAAAACAAAAAAAACCATAAGTTAAAATTTATGCATCTTACGTATTTTTTATAATTCACCTGTTTCTGTGGGGTTCCGAATCGGTCGACCAGTCCCTTATCAACTAAAGCCTCAGGGTTAAAATGATATGTGTTTGAATCTTGGTTCTATCCTTGTTAGCTTTACGACTACTGTTTCAATTGCAGGAATGGCGGATCGAGTGGTGGACGAATGCAACCCGGAAGCACATCTGAGTATCAAAGAAGTGACATCACTTTGCTGGGATGACAAGGAAGAAACTAACGAGACCATAGACGTGGAGCAAGTCAAAGATAAATATATAGATGTTGTCGTACAGAGGGTCTTAGAGAAGCATTCAACCATTTTGACTAAGGTAAACTGTTGGAAAAATAAGATGATGTGGTAATGTACGGGGTTGCAATACGATACAATACAATACAATACGATACGATACAATACAATACAATATGATATAATACAATACGATATTATACAATACGATACAATACAATACAATAAGATACAATGCAATACCATTTATTTACTTATAAATGTTTTAAGTTTTTTTTATTTTTTAACATTTTTAATTATCACACTTGTAAGTCAGCCTGACGGCTGTGGTTCTTCATGTGAGGTTTTTTTTAGTGGTTAGGAGGTTTTAACTATGAGTGGACAAATATCGAAGATTTTGGCATTTAAAATTTTTTACATTTTTAGTACTAATATATTTTTTTTTATTTTAAATGCAAATAAATTAAAGTTTAATTGTGATGATTGCAACATAAAGTATACCATTTTAAAGGGAATTTAATGTCCTTTAGAATAGTGAAAACTGCATCTCTTTAGCTTTTTAAGTTGTAGATCGTTTTAGTGAATTAGACAGTGAAGTATCGAATAATTCGATATATCGATTTTTCTAGAGAACTATTGAGAATCGACCCTATGCTTACATGACATTTTTTGTTCATCCTGGTCCATAGAATCAGGTTTTTATTTTGTCCCATTAAGATTAAGTCACCTTGTAGAGTAAATTAATTAATTTCATGTCTTTGATTTCTTTAAACTATTGATTAATGATTTATTATAACAAACATTTATTTAAACTAAACTTTTTAAAATTTCAACATTTACAAAATATTTCAGGACAAAGTAAAACATAACTAAAATTGTTTAACTTCTTTAAAACATGGTTACTTACAAATACATTATCGTACATTATTTAAATTTATTTTACTATTTTTATTGTTTATTTATTTCACAAAATTTTATTCTATTATTTAGTTAATTATTTTCAGTGTTTTCATTGTTTCCCATGTTACTAAATTATATTAATATTTAATATTTTTTTTTGACACTTCAAGGATATATAAAAAAATCAATTCTTCTTACATTACTATATTTCAACTTCTCCACGAGTCATATTCATGTCTAAAATAAAAAGAAATAATAAAATAATAAATAAATAAGCAAAATAAAAAGAAATAATAAATAATAATAATAATAAATAATAAAATAATAAAAAATATAATAATAATAATAAATTAATAATAAAATTAAATAATTAAATAATAAGCAAAATAAAAAGAAATAATAAATAAATAAGCAAAATAAAAAAGAAATAATAAATAAATAAGCAAAATAAAAAGAAAAATAATAAATAAGCAAAATAAAAAGAATATTAAATATAAAAATAAAATTATAAATAAATAATAAATTTGAAAACCAGTAACAAGAATTTTAAAAAAACTACAAAAAGTACCATTCTAATGAAGAAAATGTATAAAGATAAATTACTTACAACTACTATACTAAGAGAAAAACATCTTGCAGAAGTTGTATCAAATTATAAATAACCAGAGATATTTATTATCTCTTTTGTCAAAAAATGTGTTTTAATCTAAGAAAATCACCTAAAATTACAACAAAAAAAAGGTTAAAAGAGTAAAAATAAAACGGTCATATATTTAATACTGCTAGATATAAATTTTTTAAATTTTCTTTTATACTAAATTAATTAAATCAACTTACATGAAAAGTTAAAGTTAAAATTTTCTCAATTAAAATAAATTTAAAATCATTTAATTTTTGTTTTTTTGATTGTGTGTTCTATTTTTATTATTTCTACTAAAAAAATGTTTTGCATATGATAATATATTGTTTTTTCTAGTTAATCTTTTGTGCAATTTTTGTAAATTTTTTTTTTTTAAGTTATTTTTGTAATAATTGTTTTTTTATTAATGTATTTTTTCATAAATGTCAATTGGACCCCTGGACTGTTTTTTATAGTAATAAAAAGAAAATTTAATAAATAAAACATTTAATTAATTAAAATAAAAAAGATGGAAGCTACTGAGGAACAACTGAAGGCCCGTCTACAATCTTAAGTTAGTTAGAAAGAATTGAAGAAGTGAAGAATTTTCAAAAATCTCTTTTTCTTCTTAAATAATTCTTTTTCCCGCTCTTTTGACTTAAGAAAACATAAAATGTTTTAATAAGTTTCTTTATAGAAGAATGTACAACGTTATCTGTTTTTGAATGATTACAAATATTTTGTAAACGATGTGATGTGATTGTTTTTGATTTGTTGTTGTTTGAATATGTGATTATGTGATTGTTGTTGTTGAATTTTTTTTTTATATAATATATATTTTCTTCTTTATTTTTGAATTATATAGTTTTTGAAATGGATGAGTTGTTGGGAAACGCTCCCAACAATTACCTCATCCATTTTTGATTTTTATTTATTAATTAAAATAAATAAAACATGGTCGATTTTAGAAGTAAAGTAAAAAAGTATTTGCAAAAAGTCTTTAAAAAATGGAAGGAAAGACCATTGAAAAAGCAATGTTTATTTAAATTGTATTAAAATTGTTATTGAGCTCTGCTCGTTGTTACCATAAATAAATAAATAAATGTGTGTAGACGGTAGGAAGAAAAGTAGTTTATTATTTAGTTTATTATTAGTTTATGTTTATTTAAATTGTATTAAAATTGTTATTGAGCTCTGCTCGTTGTTACAATAAATAAATAAATAAAATGTGTGTAGACGGTAGGAAGAAAAGTTTTATTATTTAGTTTATTGTAGTTTATGTTTATTTAAATTGTATTAAAAATTGTTATTGAGCTCTGCTCGTTGTTACAATAAATAAATAAATAAAATGTGTGTAGACGGTAGGAAGAAAGTAGTCAAAATACAGCTATATGTGTAATTGTAACTTTAAAACTTGACTTAACAACTCAGAGGTTGTAGACGTGTTTACGGATCTCTTAAGTCTAAAGAGCGGGAATTTCAAAATAGTTTGTTCTAAGTGAGAAATTCTTCACTTCTTCAATTCTTCCTTACTTAACTTAAGGTTGTAGATGGGCCTTGAAAATATATGATATGAAATTATTAAATTAAATTAAAAACAAATAAAATATGAAAGACTGAATAGCTGAATTGATTTAATTGGGGTTGTTAAATATATGACTGTAATGTTTATTCATACTTCTAGCATCTTTTTTGAAATTTATATTATTTGAATCTTTCGAGATATTAATTAAAAGTTAAGTAAAGTAAAGTAATCCATTTATTGAGCTTCAGAGTTTTTACATTGATACTTTTTACGTTTATTTCAGTTTGCTCAAATCAGCCTATGGCTGTGGATAAGATAACATTTATTATCTAATCTAATTATTAATTAAGTTTAAATTTAAACATTAATGTAACAAAAATTAACAGTATAAATAAATTATAAATAAAATAAATACATTAACTATTAATACAATAAATAAATACAATACAATAAATACCACTATTAACAATAAATACATTAAATAAATATAACAATAAATTATTTTTAAATCAGGCATGCATTGAATAATAAGGATTAAATTAACTATAACATAACATTCTACATTATATAACAATAAATAAATAAATTCAAAAATTGACTATCTGTTTATAATTAAATTTAAATGTAATTTTTTAAATTAAGTTGGTTTTTTAATGGTTTAAAATTCTGTTGGGAGGTGAGCATGTAAGTACACAGCAGTGAGCCATTTCCAATCATTTCTGTTGAGAGCAAATCTTTTCCTAGAGATATAAATTGCTTAAAGTATTTTCCATGTCAATCAAAATCACCTTAAGTATTATCAAAATCACCTTAAGTATTATCAAAATCACCTTAAGTATTATCAAAATCACCTTAAGTATTATCAAAATTAAATATATGTTTTTTAGTTTTCACATGAGTTGTAAGGGCAGTATAATTATTGCTATTTTTACTTCTTATGTTAGTTTCATGTTGGTCTCTATGATTTTGCCATGTTTCAAACATGGCAGAGAGAAAAGTTTGAGAGAAGTTCTGAAGTAATTCGTACTCGTTTTTTTGTCTTGTTGTAGGAGCCGTTCCATCACGAAAGTCTGTTAGTTGAAAGGAAAGACAAGAAGTTGTCTCAAGCCGAGAAGAGATTGGCTAAGAGGAGTTACGAATTGGAGAAGCAAGCAAACTCGAGCAGTCGACCTGTTTATAACACCACTAACACAGTGCAGACCAGGTTTGTCTCCAGCATATGTTTAAAATAATAGTATATATAGAAGGATTACCAGAACCAGTAATTGGAATTTCAAAAACTCAAGTCAAGAGTGCTATCAAAGATTGGCAAGCAACCAATCATCAGCTACACTGGAACAATACTCTAGGCTTAAGACACAGTAAACTAATGATGAGAGGTCCACGAGCCAAGTTGACAGAAAGTGTAAAATCTAAGTGTAAAGTCTAAAATTAAACAAGAATAACCTAAGTTTAGTAGCTGGCTCAATAACTGGTCATTGTCACCTACGCAAACTTATGAATAACATAGGCAAACACTTAAAAGATCCTGTCTGCAGACTTTATGAGGCTATTCTCTGGATCAGCAACACGCATCATATTTGAATGTGAAGCCCTCGCATATAAGAGATTTATGTTATTTGGGAAAGCTACCTTAAGCTGAGTTGAAACCCCTGATGATGACTAAGTGACAAAAATTCTAGAACTAATCAAGGGAAAATATCTTGTGTAAAAGTGAACACGAGGGTGTATTTGTAGACTTAAAGTCCCAGTGTATAGGTTTTTATACCTACCCTCAAATTCTAATAGTAAATAAATAATAACAAATACATAGAAGCAGCATTACTTTTAGCAAGAAAGCTGGTTTTATGGTGGATCTAAGTACAAGCACCACGCTAACAACAAACAATTTTCTTATAACAAAGTTAAATTAATTATTTTTTATTTATTTATTGCTTTATTTCACTATACAATACATTATTTACAAGTTTAATATCGTTTGTACAATATGTATACATATTTATAAATATATATAAAAGAATAAAACTTAAAGTATTAAACTAGTGAAATTAATTTATGCTAAATTTAATTATACTCAATTTTTCATTTAATACCAACGTAAAAATTGATTTATTATTTTATTTAAGACCCGTATTGACCAAATCAAACTGAAACTCGTATAACTACGTAAGTTAAATTAATCTAAAGTTTAAACTTCTGTCAGTATTCCTTGAATCAAACTGAAACTCGTATAATTAATCTAAAGTTTAAACTTCTGTCAGTATTCCTTGAATCAAACTGAAACTCGTATAAATTAATCTAAAGTTTAAACTTCTGTCAGTATTCCTTGAATCAAACTGAAACTCGTAGAAATTAAACTAAAGTTTAAATTTCTATCAGTCTTCGTCAAATCAAACTGAAACTTGTATAAATTAATCTAAAGTTTAAACTTCTATCAGTATTCGTCAAATCAAACTGAAACTCGTATAAATTAATCTAAAATTTAAACTTTTGTCAGTATTCCCTGAATCAAACTGAAACTCGTATAAATTAAACTAAAGTTTAATCTTCTATCAGTATTCGTCAAATCAAACTGATACTTGTATAAATTAATCTAAAGTTTAAATTTCTATCAGTATTCGTCAAATCAAACTAAAACTCATATAAATTAATCTAAAATTTAAACTTCTGTAAGTATTCTTCAAATGAAACTGAAACTTGTATAAATTAAACTAAAGTTTAACTTCTATCAGTATTCGTCAAATCAAACTGACACTCGTATAAATTAATCTAAAGTTTAAACTTTTATCAGTATTCCCTGAATCAAACTGAAACTCGTATAAATTAATCTAAAGTTTAAACTTCTATCAGTATTCGTCAAATCAAACCTGAAACTCGTATAAATTAATCTAAAGTTTAAACCTTTTATCAGTATTCCCTGAATCAAACTGAAACTCGTATTTAATTAACTAAAGTTTTCGTATCAAACTGAAACTCGTATAAATTAATCTAAGTGTAACTTTATCAGTATTCCCTGAATCAAACTGAAACTCGTATAAATTAATCTAAAGTTTAAACTTCTGTCAGTATTTGCCAAATCAAACTAAAACTCGTATAAATTAATCTAAAGTTTAAACTTTTATCAGTATTCCCTGAATCAAACCTGAAACTCGTATAAATTAATCTAAGTTTAAACTTTATCAGTTTCCCTGAATCAAACTGAAACTCGTATAAATTTAATCTAAAGTTTAAACTTCTATCAGTATTCGTCAAATCAAACTGAAACTCGTAAATTAATCTAAAGTTTAAACTTTTATCAGTACCCTGGATCAAACTGAAACTCGTATAAATTAATCTAAAGTTTAAACTTTTATCAGTTTTCCCTGAATCAAACTGAAACTCGTATAAATTAATCTAAAGTGTAAACTTCTATCAGTATTCCCTGAATCAAACTGAAACTCGTATAAATTAATCTAAAGTTTAAACTCTGTCAGTTTGCCAAATCAAACTGAAACTCGTATAAATTAATCTAAAGTTTAAACTTTTATCAGTATTCCCTGAATCAAACTGAAACTCGTATAAATTAATCTAAAGTTTAAACTTCTATCAGTATTCGTCAAATCAAACTGAAACTTGTATAAATTAATCTAAAATTTAAACCTGTCAGTATTCTTCAAATGAAACTGAAACTTGTATAAATTAAACTAAAGTTTAAACTTCTATCAGTATTTGTCAAATCAAACTGAAACTCGTATAAATTAATCTAAAGTTTAAACTTTTGTCAGTATTCCCTGAATCAAACTGAAACTCGTATAAATTAAACTAAAGTTTAATCTTCTATCAGTATTCGTCAAATCAAACTGATACTCGTATAAATTAATCTAAAGTTTAAATTTCTATCAGGCTTCGTCAAATCAAACTGAAACTTGTATAAATTAATCTAAAATTTAAACTTCTGTCAGTATTCTTCAAATGAAACTGAAACTTGTATAAATTAAACTAATGTTTAAACTTCTATTAGTATTCGTCAAATTAAACTGAAACTCGTATAAATTAATCTAAAGTTTAAACTTTTATCAGTATTCCCTGAATCAAACTGAAACTTGTATAAATTAAAGTAAAGTTTAAACTTCTATCAGTATTCGTCAAATCAAACTGAAACTCGTATAAATTAATCTAAAGTTTAAACTTTTGTCAGTATTCCCTGAATCAAACTGAAACTCGTATAAATTAAACTAAAGTTTAAACTTCTATCAGTATTCGTCAAATCAAACTGATACTCGTATAAATTAATCTAAAGTTTAAATTTCTATCAGTCTTCGTCAAATCAAACTGAAACTTGTATAAATTAATCTAAAATTTAAACTTCTGTCAGTATTCTTCAAATGAAACTGAAACTTGTATAAATTAAACTAATGTTTAAACTTCTATCAGTATTCGTCAAATTAAACTGAGTATAAATTAATCTAAAGTTTAAACTTTTATCAGTATTCCCTGAATCAAACTGAAACTCGTACTAAAGTTTAAACTTTATCAGTAAGAAACTGATAAACTAAAGTTTAAACTTCTATCAGTATTCGTCAAATCAAACTGAAACTCATATAAATTAATCTAAAGTTTAAACTTTCTATCAGTATTCGTCAAATCAAACTGAAATCGTATAAATTAATCTAAAGTTTAAACTTTTATCAGTATTCCTGAATCAAACTGAACTCGTATAAATTAATCTAAGTTTAAACTTCTATCAGTATTCCCTGAATCAAACTGAAACTCGTAAAATTAATCTAAAGTTTAAACTTCTGTCAGTATTTGCCAAATCAAACTAAAACTCGTAAAAATTAATCTAAAGTTTAAAAATAAAAACATATAGTGGCTTTATGTTTTTTATTGGTGTTTTTATTAACATCTTAAATGTGTTGTTGTTATAGAGGTACCCCTTCTTAGACCCACTAGAAAATCTAAATTAGATAAAGAACTCTAAATTCATAGTAACTGGATTAAAACAAATTGTATTGAGACAAAAGTGATTTAACTCTAACTCGGTATCAGTGACTCGGTCTCAAAATTACGAGATAGGGTTTAAACACCGTCGATGTGAATAGCCTGAAACCCCCCTTGAACCTTTAAAAACGGCTTTCATGTTATCAATTATGGTCCTATGCTCCTTCTATGCTTGTATTATTCTAAGAGAAAATGGTTTTATCAAGCTCTGATATCATATCATATCATATCACCATTTATTACAAGATAATAATATTGCATTTTAGAGGCTTAATATTTATAATACTACATCAATGTAAATCAGCTTTTAGCTGTGGTTCTTTCCATAAGGAAGCTCTGATGTATTTAACACTAAATCATATTTGGCTGTTTATTTTTTTTCATAGGAAATTTAAACACAACTGCTTAAATATCAATTAAATTAATGAAGACTTTAGTCCTTATACAAATTTATTGAAAATAAATTGTTGAAATTGTTGAATTGAGCTTTCCCTGGGCGAAAGCTCTTCAACAATTTATTTTCAATAAATTTTTATAAGGACTAAAGTCTTCATTAATTTAATTGATATTAAATTTGTAATAGTCCAAAAAGCTCTAAAGTTACAACTGCTTAAAGTTCTATAATAACAAAAAACTAATTATTTAGCTATATATATTTCACCTAACATTGTTGGCATCTTCAGGCATCACAGGTAAATTTTTACAAAATCATAGAACAAGAAGAATAAATTCTTATCTCTTATCAATTTTTGTTTATCTCACTTCGGTTTTTATTAATTTATTTATTTTAATTGTTATTTGACTGTGTTAATTAGTTTTAATTAACTGTGATATTAGTTTGAAGTTTTTTGTTTGTCTGTGTAATTATCTAGTCAACTATGATTTTGTAAAAATTTACCTGTGATGCCTAACGATGCCTACAATGTTAGGTGAAATATATATAGCTAAATAATTAGTTTTTTTTGTTATTATAGAACTTTAAGCTGTTGTGTTTAAATTTCCTATCAAGATGTGGGAGTTCTATAAAATAAATAGTGCTACAAAAGAGAAATTACTGTTTATTTTTGTTGTTTTAGGGTTGGGATCAAACCAATGGCATCGGTTAGACCGATGCAGTCGAGTGGAAGTGGGACTAATGATGGTAATAAGGACAAACCTCAGGGAAGAGGATGGATACCTGCTGCCGTTTGGCAGAGGCAGGGAATGTCTGCGCAGGAGATGACTCTGCCATTAGGTGAGTACAAGACAAGACTATTTGTAGCATGTAAGCTATTGTAGAAATATAAAGTTATGTGTAATGGTTGTTTGTTTATCAAAAGAGTGAGTCATTGAAAAGATAGACACAACTAGCTGCGGAGGTGTTGAATAACTTTTAAACTAATTTAGTCTAAATCCTTGTAGTAAACTTCTAGCCACACCTAGTGGACACTCGAGAAACTTCACCAGCGACAGGAAAAAACTCTTTTACTGTCCTCGATAGTCAAAAAAACTACGAAACTTTCACAGACAGTAAAAAACACATTTCTCCTACTTTTTACTTCTCCTCATTTATTCCGTTGGTATTGTGAGTCTCAGATGGAGAGAGGGAACAATAATTAATAGAACCAATAACTAAGTTTTTTAGAACATTAATCTGGTATGTATTATTAATAATGATGCGTGACACTCCCTTTCTAAGCGTAGACGAGAGACTGAATTATAGCAGGGGCTAAAACTAAGCCATCCCCACTACTACGGGATAGAAATCCCGTGTACACGGTTTTCTAACTCTACTCACACTAGAATACAAGTACCTCACAGACAGACATACAAACATACAAAACCCAACAGTTGGTATGTAGGAAAAATATTGTGCTTGCAAAAAAAAATCTAAAACAGGGTTGTCACGTGTCTGTTATCATCGTAGCTCCCAGTGTATTTATGCTAGAGTGTTGAAACGTTGTACAAAAATCAATCTAACTCTGTAGTTGTGCTATTCGGAAAATATTTGTTTTGTTACGTCATTAACTTGCAATAATGACTCAGACAGCTAGAATTGACAGGAGCACTGCTGTGTTCCCTCCAAGTCTAATATTCAAAGTAGTCTAAGCCTCCAAGTCTTAACGTTCAAGGCAAAGTTAGAAATGTTCTTCTTTGAGTAATAAGTATATAATATAATGCCCGTTTTAGGGCCCTTCGGGGCATTCACCCTGTGGGAACCACCTCGGGTGGGTCACATATACTATGCTCAAAGTAAAGCTAAAGTCTGCGAAATCTTTTTACACCATATTCTATTCATGAAAACTGAGAGCATATCCCGGGCTGTGAACCCCGGACCTTTGGTGCCGAAGTCCAGTACTATACAACCGCGGCTACGGAGGCAGATTGAGTAATAAGTAAAATATGTGTCAGGCCCATAGGGGCGTCATACCTGGTATGGCAAACCTGAAGAGGCAAAACGAAGGACCAGCCCAACCTCAAAACTCAGTGCTAACTTAATCTTAAAATAAAGTAGCCAGCCACAAAATTTAAGTTGAGCAAAAACGATTTATTACATGCAAATAGAGCATACAAGTGAACCTGAATAGTTGTGATAAAGAAGTTAAAGAAATAAGCATAAAATACGCAAAGGTTACTAAAATATAAGTTAAATGGCGGAATTAAGCGATAGCTTACTTTATCTTAAAACTACATAAAAACATAAATGAAACATAAAAGGTGTTCCTGTACAAACAATATAATAATAATAATTTTTTTTTTTTTGAGGTAGTACGTAATTGAGCACTTTATTGGACCGTTTTTAGGATGAGAAGCCAATCATTATTGTTATAGGAGGTTATTTAGTACTTTTCACCTCCGAGGACATTAATGAATGTAAAAAAAACTCCTAGGACGTAAAAGTAATTCATACGTTGCCGCCATTACTGTAATGTAGCGTGTTCAAAAAACAATCTGTGTTAAACCTTCATGAGCTTTATTTAAAAATGTTCATTTTGTTTCTGTTTTTGTTCGTAGACTAATTTTTTTTTTTCGTTTTTAAAAGGTGTTCTAATTGACAATTTTTGTGTGTTTATTTGTAAAGCTTTTACATTTTTGAGTAAAAGTGTGAAGCTATGGATGAATTTAATGACGGCGATAATATGGAGTTAATAATAATTGGACATTTTTTTTTTTCAATTAAGTATATAGCGCAGTTTAATGAGTGTTTTTTTTTAATGAGTGCTACCTTAAAAAAAATAGTGTATGCAATCCGGCTGAGAATGACTTTATGTCTTGGCAATTTTTCCCGACTCGCTTCGCTCGTTGGTAAATCTAATTGCCGTGACATAAAGACACACTTCTCAGCCTTATGGCATAAATAACTATATTTGTATATAGACAAGTATCTTTTTACAAAAGGGGGTTTGTAAAAAATTATAATTTCTTGTTTATAAAAATTTTAAATAAATCATCCTTATATGAGAAACAAAAATAAAAATAAATAAAAAGCATAACTTGAATAAATTTTTTTTTTAAAAAGAAATAAATACATGGATATATGGAGGGGTAGATTAATTATTCCGTATGTCTTTCTGCTAAACTCTCCAGCGTATAGAAATAAACTGAATTAATGGTTTCTATGTTTAAATTATTTAGCAGCCAACAAATGTCGTGTTCATAATTATTGAGATACTTAGTTCTAGCGGCTTGATGACTATTACACTGAAAAAGGAAGTGGAACAGAGAATCTGGTTGGGTGTGGCATGATATGCACAATTTATTTGTATCAAATAAATATTTATGTCCAAACAATATGTTAATGTTACAGATGTTGTAATTCCTACCAATGCTCCGGACAAAGCTTCTATCGTATTGAAAGCTGGCCAACGTGTCATGGTGTTGAAATCGCCTAAAGGTATTTACATGCAGCTGGAGAGCGGAAAGATCATTGCTATCAGGACCGCTATCAAAATGGGTGCTAATGCTAATAAGAAGGCAAATCAGCAGGACCAGAGCAAGAATGATCCTAAGAAAGGTTTGTTCTTTACTTTCTTATTTATACAGTAGGTATCTAGAAAAAGTATTGTGTTGGCAAAAATAATTAAAAAACCAGGGTTTTAACTGAGTTTTCCGTTTCAGGTGTTTTTAAGACCTCAGTGGTTTTTACAAAGTTGTCTGTCTGTATGTGTGAGAGTCACCCGTGGTGTAGTGGTTAAGGTACGTGGCCAATACACAGAATGAATGGACTTTAGTCATGGGTTCAATCCCAGCACGGGCCTCTATGATTTTTATGAGAGGGATAAAAATCCTGCGTACCACGTCCACTTGTTAAAGATCCCTTACCCAAAATGAAACTGGGTATAGGCAAAATTTAGGACCCTCATAGTAGATTCATTATAATACTATTGTGTGTCTGCCTTGTAGTTTAAAGTGTATGGAGGTTTGGTTTATCAGTCCACCCAATATATTCATTATATGTCCACCCAAATGTCATCAGTTGGATGTAAGCATGCTACATAATCGTAGGATTACTGTTTCACACACAATGAGTGCAACTTAACTGAGTTCATTTCAGTCGGTTGTCCCCAAGGAGGATGTCTGAGCCAAAGCTCTGGTGTCTTGTAATGACGCGTTGCTGTCTGAGCTTTCAAAAGCAGGTTTCTATTGTCAAGCTTACGCAGATGATGGTCTGGTGCTTATAGTTGGAAAATTTCTCAATACACTGTATGAGCTAATGCAAGTTGTATGCAGTTTAATAGAAAAGTTGGTGCAGGAAAGTAGGCCTGTCTGTAAATCCAGGAAAGACAAATTCATTCTTTTCACAAACCATAAAAAACTCGACTTTAAAGCTCCTCAAATTTGGTGAAAGACTTGTTCTTTCTAGTAGTATCAATACTTAGGAGTCATTTTAGATAACAGACTGAATTGGAATGAGCATATAGATAAAGTTGTAGCAAAAGCTACATCAACCTTATGGCAACTTCGTTACGCAGTTGGGAAGACTTGGGGACTCAAACCAAAAGTACTTAAGTGGATTTACACAGCAATTGTCAGACCAAGGATACAATATGGTTCTTTGGTCTGGTGGCCCGCTGTGAACAAAACCACAATTGATCGCAAGCTTACCAAAGTTCAAAGAATAGCTTGTCTTGCTATAACAGGATCCATGAAAACCACTCCAACAGTGCTCTAGAAGTTCTTCTATGTTTTACCAAAATTAACCTCTGTGATATTAAGAGAAGCAGCAGCCACTTTTATTAGACTTCGAGACACTGGTATGTGGAATCCATATAATAACACAAACATGCTGGGATTGAAAACATTGTTCTAGAGGAACTACCCATATTAGCACAGCCAACCCCAGAGAGAGGTAGCAAAGTAGCCATTATCAACAATATTAGCAGTGTTATACCTTCTAGAAGCTACTGGTTGAACCTACAATAAAAGAAGCCGAGCACGAACTAACTTGTTTCACAGATGGCTCTAAGAAAGGCCGAGAAGGCCTCACTGGTTCAGGGGTCTATATTCCTAAATATTGTAGAACTAAGTTACTCTCTTGGGCTTCATGCTACTGTGTTCAAGCAGAGGTATATGCTATCTTGATGGTTGCGACCTTCCAGTTGTACGAGAAGGTAATGGAGAAATCCATTATAATCTGTATTGATAGTCAGGCTGCAATTAAAGCCCTTACCTCCAATCCTAGTAGCTCCTCTGCCCTTGTTCAAGAATGTAGAGCTCACTTGTCTCTCTTGGCAGAGAGCAAAACTGTTGAACTTAAGTGGGTACCAGGCCATATGGGTGTCGTGGGTAATGAGGAAGCAGATAAACTTGCTAGACGGGAGCAGAAACCCCATTCATTGGACCAGAACCTGTCCTTCCCTCTCAGCAACACATGCTAAAACACTCTTGGATAGCTGGCTAATGAACACCCTAAAAACTTAACTGGCATGCTTTGCTGGTGGCAGACAAGCAAAAATGTTCATTACTGGGCAATTGTAAAAAATACAAATTTTCTAATTAACCTCAGCAAGCTTGCTTAGGAACCTAGTTAGTGTTCTGACCGGTCACTGTAGATTAAATAAACATCTTAATACTTTAGGCATAATCCAGAGGCTAGCTGCCCATGTGTGGGCATTATGAGGAGACAGCCTTTCACTTGCTTGCAGAGTGTGAGGCCTATACATCTCTTCGTACCCGCATATTTGGCGTAGGCCTCTTGTATGAAGAGGAGCTTTCTTCTCTTAGTTGGAGAGCTATCTACAATATATCAACCTTTCCAAGAGGTCTTGGTAGAGGTGGTGTAGGCTAAGGAATCGGGCTGGCAAGAAGGGCCCAACAACGTGGCCTATTTGCCTGGCTTTGCCTCCCACCCTATTATACTACTACTACTGGTTTATCAGGGAGGGCACGTGTTGTTCCTAGTTTTCACTAGACTATAAGAGTCAGTGAAAATATGTTATGATTGCTTGAAAAAGCATGAGAGAACCATAGAAATCCACGGCTCTTCTGTCTAGATTATGAAATATAACTACACTTGAAATTAAAAAGGAGTAGAGCACTATCTTAGGGAGCTGGCAAAAAGGGCCAGCTTGCAACAACGTGGCCTGCTTGCATGGCAGTTACTACCACTCCCCCCATATTACTAATACTGATAAAAAATCCCAGCTAAGTCTTTGGTCCAAAAAAGTTGGGAAGCCAACTTATTTGTCCCACCAAGTCTTGTCCGTTTTGGTTTGAGACGGTCATTGGTGTTTCAAAGTAGAGTTCAGTCATCAGCTTTTTCTCCATCAGCATGGCAGTAGCGTGAAAAAGTTTTATAACTTCTTCGGCTATTCTATGAGACATCATTCGATTCAGTGGTGTTCATGGAGATAAATCATAACAGATTTTACCAGTTGTAATAATCGGAGCAGTTTTACATGGATTATATTTAGCATATGGATTATATTTAGCATATGGATTATATTTAGCATATGGATTATATTTAGCACATGGATTATATTTATATTAGCAAATTATACGATGGAGTTGAAATTTGGTACAAGTGTATACCTTTACGTAATAAGTCTACTGTCTATGGCCTTGTTCCTCGGTTTAAAAGCCATACTATCAACAGCAGATATATTTCAACCTTTATAACACGACTTCGAATAAACCATGGTGTCTGTAAACCCTAGTTTATCCCTACGTTGCATGCTACCTACCAAATGTGTAGCTCAGCCCTCCCTTTAACTGAACAATGTGTTCCCGTATAGGTAACACACACACACACACACACATGTATATATATATATATATATATATATATATATATATATATATATATATATATATTATATATATATATATATATGTGTATATATATATATATATATATATATATTATATATATATATATATATATATATATATATATATATATTATATATATATATATATAATATATATAAACCAGGACACCTAGTGAATGGATCCCTCTCTTAAGCCTCATTTCATGATGGCTGAAATTAGCTTAAACGACTATAAACTTGTTTTTGTTACATTTATTTTAGACATGATGGGGCGTCCAAGAGGCACAGTTTTGCCAACTCTGAGAAACAACAACAGTGTTTCTATTGTACCTAGAAGTAGTGTTGGAGGCAGGGGTGCCATCAGACCTGTCAGGGTTTTGTCAAAACAAGGTTGGTAATATGTTTTTTTTTCTTTTCGAAACCATTATAATCCTATAGACTGACTGAAAGATATTTTTTTTTTAGATAAAATAAATTTTATTTGCATTAAGTGCAATTTTAAAGTACAATGGCAACATTTCAATAATAAAGAATCATAATTTATAATAATAATATTTTTTTGAGGTAGTACGTAATTGAGCACTTTATTAGACCGTTTTTAGGATGAGAAGCCAATCATTATTGTTATAGGAGGTTATTTAGTACTTTTCACCTCCGAGGACATTAATGAATGTAAAAAACTCCTAGGACGTAAAAGTAATTCATATATTGCCGCCATTACTGTAATAAAGCGTGTTCAAAAAAACAATCTGTGTAAAAACCTTCATGAGGTTTCTTTAAAAACGTTCATTTTTTTCTGTTTTTGTTCGTAGACTATTTTTTTCGTTTTTAAAAGGTGTTCTAATTGACAATTTTTGTGTTTTTTGTAAAGCTTTTACATTTTTGAGTAAAAGTGTGAAGCTATGGATGATTCAATGACGACGATAATATGGAGTTAATTGGACGTTTTTTTTTTTTTTTTATTAAGTATATAAGTACCGCAGTTTATTTAATGAGTGTGCTGACCTACTAAACTAGATAAATTAAGCAACTTTTCTTTAAGATTTCTCTTATTATTTTATAAAAACTTACAAACTGTCAAACTATCAAAACAAAACATAAATAATCGCAACCGCGACACTCCGGCCGCAGCTTGTTTGGAGTTGCAGCTTCGCCTCGGCGATCCTCCCGCCTCAAGCTTTAAGCAGTCTGCACTCTTCCCATTCAGTTTTTCTATTTTTTCTTCCGCTTCTGTCTTCTTTTGCTTTCCTTTTCGAACAATCTATTATCTTTTACTTAACAACTTGTTACTTTTTTAAACATAAAATTAACTGCTTAACTTAATTCTATAAATTTATGTTTTTCTTAGGGACAGAGAATTTACTGGTTGACGAGTCTTCTTGAATTTCCATTTTTACTATTGATTTAATTTTTGCTTCTTGGTAAATCTTCTTTGAAAATGTTTCTTATTAATTCTTTTTCTAATCTTTGTGTCTTGTCTAGTCTGTTCTTTGTCTTTTCCTAACCCAACCCCAAATTTTGTATTACCTAGCCTCAATAAGATATCGAATATCGTTCTCGAAGTAAATGAAATCCCTAAAATAAATAAATGTCCTATAACACTAATAATGAATAATTGAAAATTAATCTGTTAAAAAAGGTTCTAAATTTTCTTTTACTCCCAGCTTCATCAAATATGCTCTATTATTTTTTCTTTTCTTAGTGAGTGACTGAACATCTTGTTCAGTCTCATTCCCTATATCAAGTGAAACTTGCCTTTTTAAATTTCTTTTGTTAATTTTAACTAACTTTCTTTCTTCTTTCTTGTATTCTTTATTCTCTCTGAAATTCACTTCTTTATCCATCTTTGTTAAATTTTTATTCATTTTAATATCTTTAAGATCGTTTTGTTTTAATTCAAACGTTAAGTCCTTTTTCTTTTTTTGGTATATTTGAATGTTTTCTCCCAGAATAACCATATCCAAACGTGCATAAAATACTTTCTGTTTTTATTTTATTTTCTAAAGTATGTCTGTAATACCTGCCACTAAGTATCCATCCAATTTTAGAACTGACTAAATATAGCCCCGGCATGAATTCTATCCTCTCTGATTCAATTAAATCAAAATAATAACCGTTTCCAATAAGTAAGTTAATATCCTCATTCTCGTTTTTATTTCCTTCCAAACTATCCGCTAAGTACAAATTTGGGTATTTTTTCTTTATTTCTTCTCTCAAATTCAAATCACCATATTCTGTTAAAATTGATGGAATCACATTAGCTGAAATATTTAAATCTTTTCCGTCTTTTAATTTAATAGCCAAATTAACTGTTGCTGTCGATATACATTTCGGTTTTTCAGTCCCAAATACGAATATTGACAACTGCTCCTCATTATATTTTTCTAATTGTAATTCCTTGACCATTTTTTCTGTTATGTATGATTTTTGGCTGCCACAATCCAGTAAAATTCTAGAAGATCTTTCTATGTGATTGGTAGGATTAATTAACTTTACAACAGCAGTTTGTAGATTTGAAATTTCCTCTGTATGATTTTCATTTCCTTCTTCTACCTCTTTTGTTTTAGATAGGTTTTTGACTATAGCTAAGACTGTGTTCTTTACATTTTTTTCTGATTCATTGTCAGCAAATTTTGTAGGACAAATACTTCTGTTGTGACACTTTGACTTTTTGCAATAATAACATGGCTTTACAATCTCGCATGATTTTGCCGTATGTTGAGTAGATAAACAAATGAAACATGCTCCCTTTACTAATAATCTGTTTTTTCTCTCATCTAAAGTTCTATATTTGTCGCAGTGATCACTCCAGTGTTTCCCACCAACACAAAGTTTACAAAACGGTTCAATATCCGAAACGGATGATCCCTTTGAACTATTTTCTACTTTTGGGTTCATTATTTTTGAAGTGACATAGCTATATTAGAATTTACATTTTCCTTCTGTTTTGTGTCGCCAAATCTAATATCTAACTTTTCCCTCGCTGAAATTAGCCTGTTTAAATATTCCCGAAGTTCTTTTGCCGAAATTGTTGTCGTATCTTTTTCTTCTTCCAGTTTCAAAATTATATTTGGTGGAAATTTAGATATGATTAATGGGACCAAATGTGAGTGTGTTTATATCTTCTCCTAGAGCTTGCAGTGATCTTAACCATCCTTCAATTTTATATGTCTCTCTTAATTTTCCAGTCCTTTCCGTAGCCCTTTCTAAAGTTCTCAATTTATCATACAAATTACATATTATCCCTGACTTGTTTCCATATCTTTCTTTAAGTAGATCCACTGCTATGACATAGTTTGCATTTGTAATCGATAACCCTGCTATACAGTTCAATGCCTCTCCCGTTAAATATGATTTTAAATAATTAATTTTCGACATTTTTTAGTCCCGTTCTAGAATCTATGGCCGATTCAAAAGAGTCCCAAAACTCGAACCATGATTCGTCCCCTTTAAAATTTTGATATAACTAATTCCGGAAGTTTAACATAATAATTTGCCCCTGCATTATGCCCTGATCCAAAATTAACTTTATCTTCTTCATTTTTATGTTTGATTCTCCCCTGCTCACTTTTTAAGTCACATAATATTCGTCAATGTCAAATCTAATTATGGTCTCATCCCTAATTCCCCGTCAATTTTTTCTAACTCTTCCTGATTCCCTACTGCTGAATTCCTCAACTGGTCTCTTAATTTAAAATATCCCTGGCTAAATCTGTTTAATTTGTCTAAAAAGCCGTCAATTTGGTGTTCGTTAAGAGTCTTGTCCTGTAATCTTTTCTGCAGGTCCGTGATAAGAGCTGTTAGACGATGCTTAGCAGGTCCTAGAGCCTTTCTGATGTTCCCTGGCGTTGACATGACTTAATTCGTTTTTTTCTTAACTAAACTAATTATACCTTTTCTGGTGTCGCTGGATCGTATATAGTCTCTGCTACACTATGTGCTGGACTCTAACTAAACTAGATAAATTAAGCAACTTTTCCTTTAAGATTTCTCTTATTATTTTATAAAAACTTAAAACTGTCAAACTATCAAAAAACATAAATAATCGCAACCGCGACAAATGAGTGCTACCTCAAAAAAAATAGTGTATGCCATCCGGCTGAGAATGTCTTTATGTCTTGGCAATTTTTCCCGACTCGCTTCGCTCGTCGGGTAAATCTAATTGCCGTGACATAAAGACACACTTCTCAGCCTTATGGCATAAGTAAATATTACAAAAAATATGAGTTGAACAGTGTTACAAAAACAATAAAACAAATTGTTTAAATATGTAAATAATTTAAAATTAAGTCTTGGTAATTATTACAGTCTATCGTTTAGTTTAAAAATCCCCAAGGTCATAAGTATTTTGAGGATTGACCAATCAGAGAAGCCGCTGCCAACCTCTCACTTAAAAAGAGAAAAAAATCCCTACCACAATAACCGCTGTAGGGAAAAAACTTTCTTCCTGGCAATCGTTTACTTTGTTTGTGGTTCTTCTTTTGATTACATCGTTTTGAAAACTACTTTCAAATTAATCTTAAGAATTATATTTTAAAATTACACAAAAGAAATGTAAAAAAAACATCGCCTAGAAAATGCGGGTAAAATAACCCGATTTGTTTACATAGTTTTTTTCCGCTCCCTTCTTGCAGGGATTTTTTTCCCTAAGAATCAGCGTTGTCTAAACTGATCTGTCAAGATTTTTAAACTAAACGATAGACTGTAGTGTCTTAGAGAAGTTGCTAGATGATTGAACAAGTGGTTCTTATCCTTCCCTTCTGTATCCTTGCCATTACCATGCTCCTACACATGAGTTTTTGTTGATAATAATTGAGTTTTATTTTTGGTAGGTGTTCAAGGTAAAACAGTGGCAACTGCGAGACCTTACGTGAGGGAACCTGAGATAACTATGACTCCTGTCAGGAAGAAAATTAATCTACCCGGTACATCGGCATCTGGAGTTCAGATCAGCAAGATATCTCCTTCTGCAGTCAAACCTAACCTTCCTGCTGCTCAGATAAAACCAGATGTGGCTCTTAGTAAAATTAAGGATAATAAGATGAGATCCGAGCCTCAGAAACCAGTTGTGTTGGAGGCTTTGAAACCTCTAAGCAATTCTTCGGAAAAACCTGAGTTGGAAGGGGAGAATATTTCAGGCGATCAAGAAAGAGAGAAATTAGACGATGATAAATCTAATCAGTATTTTAGTGAAAATTCTAAAACTTCTAATTATGACAGTAATTTAGCTTCTATTACTCCTACCAATGAAAAGTTTGGACAAACACCCGATCAATCTGATGAATCTAAGAATGGCGAAATATCCCGACCTTTTGCAGAAGTATCTAGGAATCACCCTCCGGCAGATTCCCAAAGACCTTTCGCCGAAGTGTCGCGGAACGTCAGACAATTCAATGAACCAAGAAGTTTTGATCAAAGTCGCAGTTTCGATAATAGTAGATCCAGCGAGAATCGTTTTGAGACCAAAACTGAGAATAGGCCTTTTGCTCAAATTTCAAGGAGTGTCGAAATAACTCCGGCCAGATCTTTTGAACAAAGAGGTATTGATTCGAGCAGACCATTCGCCGAAGTGTCGAGCACAAGTGCGTCAAACAGGACATTTAGTGAGAATAATGCTAATAGGGCTTATGAATCCAGTAGTGTGTCATTTAGTGAAACTAACATTAATAGGGCGTTTAATGAATCTTCTAACTCTACGTCTAGATCTTGTAGTGAATCTAGAGCCTCAGAACCTACAGAAACTAGTTCAGTCGATACTCAGAGATATGATCGACCAAATGAATCTCGTCCTTTTGAGCCGACGCGAAACTATCCTGAACCTAATTCTTCTAAAAATACTGGTAGAAGTATTGAACCAATAAGAACATACTCTGATATTTCTAGACAAGAAACACAACCAAGAATTGAACCTTCTAGGACGTATCCGGAAGTGAGACAAGAGTCAAGGCCGTTATATGAGAATAATCGTACTATCACCGATCCTAATAGTAATGTAGAACCTAATAGGTCAGAGCTTCCCAGAACTGATCCTTTAAGGTCTATTATAGATCAAAGTAGAGGTCCAATAGTTTCAGAACCCTCTCGGCCTATTGAAAGGATACCAGAAGTTAGGCAATTATCTGAACTATCTCGATCAATTGATTCGAGGCCCTTACCTCCTCTTAATTCGTCAAGACTGGCGCCTGTTCAAGAAATTTCAAGACCTTTGGCACCATTAGCCGACTTGTCTAGATCTGTTGAATCGCGATTGCCAATGTCCGATTTTACGAGGTCTCTGATTGATTCAACGTCTAAAACAGATGTGACTATCGATCACCGTCAAGATTCGAGACCCGAACCATCTAGGGAAAGAGTATTGGAGCCTAGGTCATCTATAATGGATACTTCGTCGACTCTAGGACCGATATTGGATCCTATGAGAAGTTTGGATCGTCCGGTAGCACGACCCGAACCCATCAGACATTTAGAAGATAGAATTACACCTTCGTCAAGGCCAGAAATAAGTTTTACTCCTTACCATAAAGATACTCAATCCGTTCCTTCTGTTAGTTCATATCCACCTGCTGTTCAACCGGTGACTTACTCGTCATATCCACCTTACCCATCCTATCCACCTGTCTACCCGTCAGCATTCCATCGACCTGAACCCACTCCGTTTCCTCCTTACAATCCTTATAATCCGTTTCCTTTTCCGCCTCCTCATTTCCAACCTCCGCCCCAGTAACTAATGCCTCCTCATCTGGCATCTCTTTATCTTCCACCCTATAAACCACCTTATCTATAATTATACTCATTTCCAAACACCCTATTATCTTTACTAAGTTAATCAATCTTATACTTAAAATGTGACGAGAAGAATTTTCTGTCTATTTTAGTCAAGTAATTTAATCTATTTCAAATAAGCTATTATCGTAAATAATTTACTCTATCATTCAAAGTAATTTTTAAATTCTCTATAAAAGAATACAGTTCAGTAAGCATAAATTTTGTAACATAATATGTGTATTTATTAATTTTTATAAAATAATAATTTTTATAGATCTTTTTGAAACATAAGAAAGTATTGGTGAGTAAACAAATATCAATCTCTACTAGCTTAAAAAATTTGGTAATACAGTAACAATATCCATATTAATTTAAAAAAATATTTTTTTTCTAAGATAGGGAGTTTAGTTTTACTTTATTCCCTGTTGTACAGAACGTGAAATACAAAATGTGTATCCACTGTAAGGAGGAGTGTTTTTTTGTAAGGCGAACGAAAAGAACTTTTTTATACAGCTGGAAATTCATCTAACTGCAGGGAGGAGGGCTGAAGACCAAATTCTTGTTGTAGTTCAGCTATAGTTCCGCTAGATGGCAACACTGTTTTAACAGTATATCTTTTTTCCTCTTATCTATTTCTTGTTTTTTATTATTTATATTACCCTAGATGTATATTTCTTCAAAAAGCAAAAAACCTAGTGTCGATATTTATTACTATGGATATTTCTACTATGTTTACTCTACCCCTTTGTCTTGTATTTTGACTAGCTCTATGAATGATTTAAGTTTGCGGAATAAGGTGGCTGATACCGAGCTTTTTTAAAAATATTTTAAGCTTAGACATACCGCCTACCGATTTTTTAAAAATATTTTCTGGTGCTATTTTTTTGTAATTTGTGAAGTTTGTTTTTATTTTTTTGTTAATAAAATTTTTTGAATTTATTTTATATAATGTGGTGTAATAATTGCAAAAAAATATAAATATTATTTGTCTAAAGTATGCTGCTACTTAATCGTATTTCGATTTTGACTTAAATTAATTTAATTTTTCCCTCCTGTGTAAATTAACTAACTGCTGTATATTTACTAATATGATGTACTCAGATGAGTCATTGACATCATATTACTAATTGAGTGTCATTACTTTTGAATATAAAAGGTAATATTTTGTACAGGTCAGAAATTTTTTACTGCACAAACCATTTCTGGTGAAATATGATTGATATTTAAAGGAAATTATTTATTTAAAAATATTTAAAGAAAATTGTAAAAACAATAAAACTATGATTTCTGTGATTTTAATTTTATTATAAATTAATTTTTGAATAATTTAATAAAAAAAATGTTTATTTGCTTGATTTTTTATACTTAATTGAGTTTTCGCTGACGATATAAACGTCGTTGCAATTGGATGTTCGGAGCCAATTATGTTACTCTAAGTATATTATGATTAAAGTTGTTAGTTGAAGAGATATGAAGGAGGATTGATATTTGGAACTAATGCCTGCTTTAAATTAGTAATTGAACTATCACCTTCTTTCTTAACGTCTCTTTATTTAACTTTTATAACCCAATACTTATAATAACAAATTTAATAAAAAAGAGTAAATTCTGACAAACGTTGACAGTTTGCTTTTTAAAAATTTCTATTGTAAATAACTATTTTGTACTTTTTTTATTCTTTAAGATATTTTTTTTTAAGAGTGTATAATTTTAAATTAATTGACAAAGAATACAATTGTAATTTAGTGTGAAATCTGTATTGTTTTTCGTGTTTTAATGATGGTAAATTGTTTTTAAAATGATGCGGATTTTTTTAAAAGTATGTTGTATACCTAGACTATTTTAGATGTTGAGATGGTTAGTAAGTTATGCGTTTGGTTTTACAAAATACTCAAATGAAATTTAAAAAAAAAAAATATTGAGTTTTTGCTACTGAATAGGTTGGACAATTCCTTTCGTATGGTGTGCATAAAAGTTGGAAAGAAATAACAAAAAATTATACTTAGGGGTAAATTAGCTATTGATTTATAACGTTACTCCACGTCTTTTTTCTGTTGATGGATAAGCGCTAAAGAATTCTAGATATCAAGCATACTTTTTATTGTTAAACTGTGTTTCAGTTAAAACAGATTTTAATGAAATGTAATTAAATGGATAAATTGTTTATCTTTTAAAAAACATTATTTAGGCTAGGTATGAATAACTTATATTTAACTAATTAAAATGATGACGATAACAAATTCTTTAAAGAATAAAACTTTATTGGCAAATGGCTTTTAAGGTAGTTAGAGGCCATCATCAGTGCAAAACATAACAAACAAAACTTTATTGGCAAAGCAATTTCAACCTAACTAGAAGCCATCATCAGTGCCAACCCTAACAAACAAAAATTTATTGGCCAAGCACTTTTAACCTACCATCATTCAGAGACCATCATCAGTCTGTGAATGGTTTGTAAGATTATTATAAATGATTTTAAGACCTATTAATAATGTCTTAAAACCACCTGGAACAGATAATTCAGATTTAATCCTATTTATGATGAAAAAATCTGGGGTTCGTATTTTGAGTTTGAACACAACACTCTACGCATATAGTATAAATGAGAAAAAGTAAAAATAATATCAACAAAGAACCAAGTGCATGATTATTTTAGCGAATCAGTTTTTTAAAATTTTACTTCGAATTAAATCTATTGTTTCTGGTTTGTTAAGATTGACACTGAAGATGACCTCTAAATCAGTTCAAAGCAATTTTTCAATAAAGTTTTTATTAAAAACTTGGCAAAAAATTGTTGTTACTTTTTAAGTTATTTCTACCTCGTCTGATGTAATAATTATCGTTCTCTTTTCTTTTATAAATTAATTAAAAAGCATTTAATTAATTTTAACGAGAATAAACACTACTTTTCCTATTAATTAATAATAAACAGTATTAAATATAATTATTTTTTAAATTGTACATTTTAATTTTTTTTTAGGATTTTTTTTTTGTTAATTTATTATTATATTAATATAGATTTATAAAATGGATGCTTTGTAGTGTATATTATTGCTTAAATATAATAAAAATAATATTTGTAAGTTAAAGATATGAATTGGGTGTCCAAAAAGTTATATTCAAATCAAGTGTGCTATTGATAGCTCATGCCTAAGTAAAATCCTTTATATGTTATTGTTATTAATGACGTTCAGAGGGCTCGCTGTGATCATTAAGACTAGAAGATATTCACTGATATAAAGAAATATTATAACGATATTCACTGATATAAAGATTTTAACAATATTTACTGCTATAATGCTGATGATGGCAATTACCTGACCGCAGTCCAGGGATATTCATATCCGAAGACAAATAACGCAATGATGCCTGATTCTTCAATATGTTGCTTTAATTGATTCTGTTACTAAGTTAACAAAGTTTCTGATTTTTGTATTTTTTAAGTAAAATTGTGTTATTTTTAAAATGGCACGTCATAAAATTTTGACTCTAGATATTTTTGTTTGGTGTTCAATATTTTGACTTTAAGGCTCGTATTTAAAGACATTTTCCTAACATTCTCCTTAAGGGTTCCTTGAGGAGAATGTTAGGTCTCCTTAAGGATAATGTTAGGTTTAGGTAAGGAAAATGTTTTTAAGCCACGAATTTTAAATGATCGTTCCCCTGTTTAAAAGTGGGAAAAAACATGGTTTTCATGGCTTAAAAACATTTTCCTAACATTCTCCTTAAGGGTTCCTTAAGGAAAATGTCTTTGAATACGGGCCTAAATATTTTTTGTTTGGTGTTCAATATTTTGACTCTAAATATTTTCTGTTTGATGTTCAATATTATGACTAATATTTTCTGTATGGTAATCAATATTTTGTGTTTGATTTCCAATATTTTAACTTAAAATCTTTTGTAGTTGGGTTCCAAAACTCTGAAACTAAGTGCAGAAATCAGAAATGTTATTCAAAATTGTTTATTGGCCCTTCTGGATTTTATAATATATATTTTATTTTAATCAGAATTATTATTATTTTTGGACACTCTGTATAGGTGTAATTATTTAAATTATAATCAAATTTAAAATAATAAAAAACTGTATGCAATATTTCAAGTAGAGAAGTTGATATTTTTAAGCAAAAAAAACTAAATAAATTGTTAAAGGACATAATTGAAACTCATAATTTTAGTTAATGAAGCTTTTAAAATCCCCAAATTGAGTAAATGGTAATATTTGTTCAATTTCAAAGATCAAATACCCAAAATTTTTAGTAAATTCCCAAGCTTAGTAAAAAGTATATTTGTTCGATTCCGGTGAACAAGTACCTAAATTTTTGAGTATATGAACATAAGACTTTTATGTTTATACTCTTCAATGAATATAATAGGTATAGAATGTCGGAAAGTATATAAAAGAGTCTGACAGAATGTGGGGGTGAACTCAGTGCTGGTCTCTAGCAGTAGCTCTGGAACTAAACCTTCTTACCATAAAATCATTCCCACTTTTTTAAGTTAGTATTATGAAACCTTCTCGTTTATGATTACACATTAGAGCACCTCATAACAGGCTGCGGAACTGACATTTTCTGGTTTGAAATAATAAATTCCAGGACCATCTTTCTTTATCTATATATTCTTTAGGGGCAATATTTTTTTCATAATAAAGAATAAGACGATAGGAGCGCAATCTAGTAGTGGTATAGTGAAACTACCAAATTACACACTAGCACTCCTGTTAACTGGCTACGGAACTAACATTTTCTTGTTCGAAATAATAAATCCTAGGACTATATTTCTTTATCCTTATAAACTGTGATACACACAAAAGACTTTTATGTTTATACGCTTAAATGACTTTTATGTTCATACACTTAAATGACTTTTATGTTCATACACATAAAAGACTTTTATGTTCATATACATTAAAGACTTGTATGTTCATACACTTAAATGACTTTTATGTTCATAAACATTAAAGACTTTTATGTTCATACACATAAATGACTTGTGTTCATAAAAATAAAATACTTATTTTCATACCCAAACAACTTTTATGTTCATATACGTAAAAGAATTTTATGTTAATAAACATAAAAGTCTTTTATGTTCATACAGTAAGATTAAAAAACATGAGGTTGTTTTTGTCCCTAAGAAAAAAAAACAAAACTTAAAACAACTTAAAACTAAAACAATATTTTTATTGTCAATTATAATGGGTTTTTATATTTAAGCTGACCTTTTTAAAATAACAAACTTGATGATCCAAGATCAAGTTCGTTATCTTATCTTGTTTTTACTTTATAACGTTTACTTATTGGCATTTTGATGTTACGCAGCCTTATTTTTATCACACCCAATTTAAGTTTATTACCTAAACTTCAGCGACAATGTTTATCATAATCGCTCCACATTTGGTGTATGTAATACTGAAACCTGCTAAATGAAGCTAATTTGTTTAAATGGAGAGAAAACAAGTGATAACCCTTCATCTCATTGGTAGGTTTATTTTTACGCCCTTTTTTTATTTATTTTTTTTAAATTTATGTTTGAGTTTTATTTTTGTTTTGACTTCTTTTTGCAGTTTATTTTGTATATTTTACTTCTTATTTACTGCATTGTTTAATTTTTAGCTGAATAAAACACCAAAGTCTCTCCACAAATCGTTTATTAGTATAAACAGAGCTGGCTTTCGATCTCTCCATCATCATCAGTGCCTAACCCAACATACAAAGAAAAATAAGATTTAATTTTTGTTATATTTATTTGTTTGTTAGGCACTGATGATGATCTCTTAGGGTTTGAAAGCCGGGTTTGTTGGTCAATAATGTAATTAAGTGGAGAGACTCTTTTATTTATCATTAAACAATGATGACTTTTAATTGATGATGGCTCATTAATGATAATGAGTAAAAAGTGAGTTTCTTTGAGTGATATCAAAAATCAGAAGGCTCCTGAGTCATCGAACATAATTTGCCGAGTGTATGCGACAAATAGTGACTTAGCAATTTGGGGACTTAAAAAACGCATTGGTAGCTCTGATTTAAGTTATCATTTAAAATATTTAAAACAAGATGACTCACAACTTATCAGCTTGATTTGCTGAGTAGGTGTGACAAATAGTTTGACAGATCAATTCGGGGAATTAAAAGACATTTATTGGTAGTTCTGAATTAAGTTATCTTTAAATTATTTAGAACACTTAATTTTATCAACTTCTCAAGTTCGTATTAATGAAATGAAAGGTAAAAAATGATATTTTGTAGAAATTAATAAGAAACTATGTAGTTATATATTTATGTAGGTTTATAATTAATTCGACTATTTATAATAAATTTACACAAAAAAAATTAAATGTCGATAGGAGCGCCTGATACTTCAAGTACTCCTATAGATAATCGTGCTTATACTGTAATAAATATGGTAGCTTTTCAGAAAATGATGAAATGAACTTGGCAACACTGAATGGTTAGGTTATATCAGAGACTAAGTAATAGATGTTAAGGCGATCCTGCAAAGAGGGGGGGTAAAAATCACTTAAATGGAAATATCTCCGGTTCTCGGCAAAATATCAAAATTCTAAGACGGTACTTCACTTCTAATTTTTATTCTGCACATTTTAAGACTCATTTCAACCTTCTGGAGCAAAAAACAGTGGCGCAATTTGAGAACTACAATTTTTAAAGTAGTTCTCAAATTGCGCCACTATTGTTTGCTCCAGAAGGTTGAAATGAGTCTTAAAATGTGCAGAATAAAAATTAGAAGTGAAGTACCGTCTTAGAATTTTGATATTTTGCTTAGAACCAGAGATATTTCCGTTTAATTGATTTTTACCCCCACTCTTTGCGGGATCCCCTTAAGTATTAGTCTCTTTGATTTTGGCCAAAGAGACTATTGTATGACACTCAGTTCAAATCAGTTAACAGCGTTGGAAAATAATGCAAGGAACCAATGAGGTTAGTTCTGAATGTTAAACCACACCCACGATTTCATATCAGTCCAACCTCATCAGTTCCTCAACACTATTTTCCCACGCTGTCAATTAATTTTAACCATTTGTCATAGTATAATACTTAGAGGGAGGATACAACAGCTCTTATCATTCCCTGGGTTACTTATAGAACTATAACTGTACATTGGTGACGTAATTTTTGGATTTTTCAGAATAATTAAATTACTCGTAAATATTACATTATTTTTCGACCATTTTGTCTTTAATTAAATAAAATGAATTTAAAATAAGTTCTAATTATTATCAATGCATATATTTTTCAAATATCAGTGATGTCACTGAAAAATGCCCCTGTCTGTCTCCAATAAGGGTTGTAGAGGGGTGGGAAGTCTCTATTCCCCCTCTGAGGAGACCTAGTAGGAGTATTACTGTTATGGTACCCTGTCTCACGTCTAGACCCCTTATCACTGTGTTATTTTAATAATAATAATAATAATAATTCTTTATTTTTCATTAAATTTTACAAAGTAAAACAATAGAAATCTGTCATACATTAAAATATACACATATACATACAACATTGTTTTTATATAAATACAGTTAAGGAAGATTTCCTAAAATAGCGTCAAGTTACTAAATCTATTTCTATATCCAATTAATTCTACTCCTTATATTTTTATTTATTTACGATTTCGTGAAAAAATTCATCCTTTGAATAGAATGGATTGTCTATTAAGAAGTTTTTTATATATTTTCGAAAATCATTTTCAGACATGTTTTAACTTGGTCATTAAGAGAGTTGTACATTTATTCCCAATATAGTATGACCAACTTCGGATTTAGACAAATGGTTACCTAAGTACTCCCTCTAAGTATTATACATAATAAAGTATTATATATTATAAAGTCTTTGATTTTGGCCGTCGTTTGATAAATATTATAAATATCTGTAATATTTCCATGTATTGTTTTAATGTTCTCCTATCATAGATAGAAATCCCCGTTAGTTATTATTAAAACTGTGTTCTTTAAATTTGATGGACTTACTGCGAGAGAAATAAAATGAGAGAGTCTGATTGGTCTGTTACCCAAAACAGATCGTGGATATTTGGTGTTGACCTAAAAGTGTGTTTATTCGTATTTTCCCGTTCTGACAGTTTTAATATTTACTTTGTTCAGACGCGGAGTTTGGTAGAGGGTTCAACTCCCTTGAGTTGTCATATGAACTGGATTAAACACAGAGTTCAACCCTGAAACTCATTTATCAGAGTAGAGTCTAAAAGTTTAAACTATAGGTTAAAATACTGTGTTAACAATTGGGATTAAACCCCCTGCCAAACCCCGCTTGTGAACAAATGAATTAATTCACTTGAAGTAATAAGTGTATAGTTGAAACACAGTGGTAAAAAAATAAAAATTTTAAAAAATGTTTTAATTTTACAGTCATTGTTTATTTTTTAATTACAGCAATTATTGTAAATTTCTATAATTTTAATGAGAGCAATACACTTTGAAAGAACTCGCAAAACCAACAAAAATGCTTCTCAGATCAATTCAGTTGAAAGTATCATTAAAATAGTGTTTGACTTGTCACCTCAGTAGTCGAAGATTTTAAAGTGTCAGTCATAGGGTAAACTATTCGGTCATATGATTTACAGGACCATAGAGTAGAGTAAGAAAAAACCACAAGTCTGGTGTTTTACTCCGGGCTGGACAATATGCTGACTCAGCTAAATAAGATGTATGAAGTATTCAGTCATAGAATTTAAAAAAATAATAATACTGTATTAATTTAGCTGAGTCAGCATATTGTCCAGCCCCGGAGTAAATCACCAGACTTGTGGTTTTCTTACTCTACTCTATGGTCCTGTAAATCCTATGACTGACTGCTTCATACATCTTATTTAGCTGAGTCAGCATATTGTCCAGCCCCGGATTAAATCACCAGACTTGTGGTTTTCTTACTCTACTCTATGGTCCTGTAAATCCTATGACTGAATGCTTCATACATCTTATTAGTGAGTCAACCATATTGTCCAGCCCCGGAGTAAAATCACCAGACGTGTGTTTTTTACTTAATCTATGGTCCTGTAAACCTATGACTAATACTTCATACATCTTATTTAGCTGAGTCAGCATTTTGTCCAGCCCCGGAGTAAATCACCAGACTTGTGGTTTTCTTACTCTACTCTATGGTCCTATAAACCCTATGACCTAATGCTTTATCTTATGACGTAGAATATTACCCATATATTCCTGAAATAAGAGGTTAATTAATTTAAAGTCAGACAATTTTTTTATTTATTTTTGACTTATGTTTTTTTACTGTACCGTTGTTAATTTTAATTTGATCTTATTAAATATAAATAAATTAATCATAAAGAATCTTAATAAAAAAAATCAAAGTAAATGTAAAAAAGTATAATTAAAGAAATATATGTTACAATATTAGTTCTTTTACTTTTCCTTCTTCTACATAACCACCTGACCAGATATATATATAAATACATGTCTACGACAGAGTATACTAGACCTGCACAACATTCCACATCTGAACCTGAGTCTACAATTCAGATCTAACTATTGTGTTTTTAAATTTATTTTGCTTGGTTGAGTAGTTCTAAAGGCCCGTCTACAACCTTAAGTTAAGTTAGGAAGAATTGAAGAAGTAAAGAATTCCTCAGGAAGAATCGAAGAATTTTCACTTAGACAAACTATATTTGAAATTCCGCTCTTTTGACTTAAGAGATCCGTAAACACGTCTACAACCTCTGAGTTTTAAGTGAAGTTTAAAGTTACAATTACACATATAGCTGTATTTAGACTACTTTTCTTCCTACCGTCTACACACATTTTTTATTTATTTATTGTACAACGAGCAGAGCTCAATAACACTTTTAATACAATTTAAATAAACATAAACTAAATAATAAACTAACTTTTCTTTCTCCGTCTACACACATTTATTTATTTATTTATTGTAACAACGAGCAGAGCTCAATAACAATTTTTAATACAATTTTAAATAAACATATAACTAAATAATAAACTACTTTCTTTCTACCGCTACACACATTTTATTTATTTATTATTGTAACAAACGAGCAGAGCTCAATAAAATTTTAATACAACTTAAATAAACATTGCTTTTTCATGTCCTTTCCTTCGTTTTTAAAAGACTTTTCAAATATTTTTTTACTTACTTCTAAAATCGATCGGTGTTTAATTTATTTTTATTAATAAATAATAAATCAAAATGGATGAGGTAATTGTTGGAGCGTTATTTTCCTTATCTCTAGTTTATATGTCTACAGACGTAGGAACCTCATCCATTTCAAAAACTATATAATTCAAAAATAA